>CM043019.1:28536267-28584626 GCA_023690525.1 Holotrichia oblita | reverse complement strand
ATCTGACTTGGTGCAATAAATACAGTAACCAATCATAAATTTTGGTTAATGAATACTGATCCTGGTGGCAGACTAAGACAAATGTCACTTAAACATCTTGCATCACTTTCACAAAAGCAGATTTTTTGCATAAAAATAATGAAAAAATGACTTCTGAAATAGACTGCATCCTATCTTGAGAATGGTTCAACATTTTTTTGTGGCTAAAATTACATTGAAAGATCCGTAATAGTCACTTACTCGAATGTCAATGTGCGGCTGCGCCACATCCTGTCACTAACTTGGCGTTGACGAAGAAAATCCCAGGTCTATTAATAATTTAAAAATTAAACACTTTAATTTGAACTTATTGATTATGAACATCGTGAAATAAATAAATTATTTGTTTCGAACATTTTGCTCACCCAGTATATTCTGCAATACAAGCAACTAAACGTATATGTTTAAAGTGAAACTTATCTTGTAGTTTGTTCTTTTTTCTTTCCTCATATTGCACAAATACCTATATTTACTGTATGAAAACACAACTTTTAAACATTAAACGACAAGGAAGAGAAAACAATAAGTTGGATGCCGTGAACTATTCCGAAACAATAAAACTAGATACTTGCACAAGTATGTGTGGGTGACGCTCGAAAGCATAGACAATGACTCTTTGCGCAACGATAATATAGTAGTACTGGAAAAAATGACAACAAATTCTTCTTCCTTAAATTTTGAAACTGCGCTTTCCATGTTTTGTAATGCACGATATTGTATGAGTTTGTTTGACCTGGTTGCGCTTCATGAATGGGAAAATGTAACATGAAGAATATAATAGCAGTGATTATCTACTTATAGTATAAATAGAAAAGGTAATGCACAGTTGATGTTATTATCTAAAATAAAATGACTTGGTTTTCGAAAGCGTAATGCAATAAATTTAAATGCAGTGAAACTTTGTTGAAAATCGAATTGTTCTCTTTAAAATAAACTTTATCGGTTTTCTGTATGTATTATACTTTGAATGCACTTTTTAAAAATTCCTTTTAAATATTCAAACAGCTTCGTAACAAGTAATTTATGTGAACTGTACATATATTACTCGCTGGTTTACAACATTTCTTGGTAGAACAACCTATTAATCGCTGCAAGATAGAATTTATGTGAGTGAATAATGTGTCACAATAATAACACACTCAATGTAAACGTTTACTGTAGTTTGCAATTAACATACTCCGGGGCTTAGATAAGATAATCCCTATTGTACACACCAATAAATGTAAACAGTGACTTCGGTTCACTTCATAAATTAACTAAATATCCCATGACAATATAACAGTCATATCGCACATGATTACGCACGTTCCACTTCAATGAAATTTTATTTCTTTTTCTTTATCAAAATTAAAAGGATTTTTTCCCAGTCAATCTAATTCGGTTCACGTAAGTGGCGAGTTGGTGTTGCTCGTCGTTGACGTCGTCGTATGGTTCTTTTTGTTTCGGCTATAAAATTAAAACAAGTTAACGCTCTCGAGAGCAGATGCACTTTTCATAAGCACCCGGCCTAGGCTTGTAAATTATTAAAGTTATTATCTAATTAGGGAGATCTTAGCAACGTTAAAAGGTAATAAAATGGACCGGTTACTTAAGTTTAAAAATAATATTCCTAGTTGTAAATTTAATGCAAGCTCGTCCGTGATTAAAATACGACAATTTTTAATATTGAAGTGGATGTTGTCCATGAAATTGTACTTGTAGTTTTTAGAATTAAATATGGGAAAGAATTCAGGTTACTCGTAAGGTAGGCTCGTAGGTAAGCTCGTTTTTATTAAGAGTTTTAATATATTAAATCAGTAATCTACGTACATTGTTTCAGAGTTTGGCGGAAAACTAGTTGAAAAAAACGGGGAAAAATCATTTTAAACTCATTCTCACTCACTGGCCGAAAAAATAGTTTTGAAAACAAAAAGTTTTTACCCATTTTTTTCGCTAATTATCTCAAACTGAATCTTTGTAGCAATTATACCAAGAACAATCTGGAACAACTGTCAATAATGCAATTTAAGAGGTGGAGGGAGGGCGGAGGGTCAGGGAAATTTTAGAAAGAACTATGTAGTTTCAAAAGTTTGATTTTCAAAAACAGGGGGCCAGAAAGAGACCTTTTTGCTCTATCAGCTCGTCAGCTCTAACAAACCAATATTAAAACCTAACTAAAAAAAAACACCAGAAAAATTTTCTAGCTTAGCATCCTCCTGTACGCTTTTCAATTTTGAAATGTTAAGAGCTAGAGGTTCCAATTGACATTGTAAATTTATTGGTCTGTGAAGTTGGCACCTCCACATGTGAAATTTTTGGAAAACAAAACGGCATTCGTTTCCCCATCGTTTGCCCAGAGTTTTTTTTGCCCACCCTCCAAAAATTTTTTATGTGAAAAAAACATTTTTTGCTAAAAAAGCCGAAAATCAAAAAATCAACTTTCTTCACGCTAAATCGTTTGCCCACCCTTTAAAAATTTTTTATGCGGGGAAAAAATTTTTTGGTGAAAAATTCAACCTTTTTCACGCTAAATCGTTTGCCCATCGTTAGTCCAGGATTGCCCAGCGAAAATGATGATTTCTAATGTATAATTTTTATATCGTTCGTCCATCGCTTGAATTCGATTGTTCAACTCTCATTTGTAATTTATAAGACAAAACATGAATAGTTAAAAAAAAAAATTATTCGCAATTATTAAGCGAACTATATCAGTAAAAATTGAAACTATTGAAAGTTCGATTTCCAAAAAAAGAGGGGTCGGGATGATCATTTTGTCAATTTTAGCTAAATAAAATAAAAACATCGAATAATAAGAAAACCTAGTTTATAGCGTAATCTCCCTCACTTTTTCAAAATTTGAAATTTTAAAAGTTTCAAGTTCTAATTGTTTTAGAATCTCAACACTTGACTTGAAAAGTTCGACTTTCAAAAAAGAGAGAGGTGCCAACGACATTTAATTATTCTCATTCATTTCGTAAAATATGCGAGATAGGAAGCTGAAACATTGAAATAATATGAAACAAACCTAGAACAACCTAAAAAATGCAATAAAAAACATTAATCGAAAAAATAAAATACCGAATAATAAGTGACATATGCAAGGTAGAAAGCCAGTTTATTGGAACACTATAGAACAAGCCTCTAACCTGGAATAACTCTCGAAAATGTGATTAAAAGAACTAATCGAAAAAATAAAAGAAATTGTTTCTTGATTCAGCCTATACCCACTGGTTCTACTAATTGTTGGGAATTGGAAATTGAAGTCAAAATTCCGATAATGTCAATTATTTCACAAAATAGACAGATAAAATTTTGGAACAATATTATTCCTTTCCCAACAATACAAAGCAAATGTCAGAAGTACAGTTCGGGAAAAAGTGGAGAAATAGCTTAACTTTTTATTTTCCAAAAACAAGGGGCTCGTAAAATCAAACTCTTGAAGTAGCAGAATAATATTTGCAGCATTTAGAAGAATCTGGAACAGCTTTCGAAATATGAAATTTCAAAGCAGGAAGGGGCGAGAGGGATTAGCGAGAGATTAACGACCGTAATCTTTTTTGTTTTTTGATTTGCAGCTGTAACAGCTTAGTCCACATGTTCGGGGATTTGATGGTTTATAAATTTTGTGAATAAGTTTTTTCTATTTGTTATGATCAAATTTGCAGTACGCCTAGATCTTCTTTCTTCTCTTATTATGTGTGCAACGTATTCAATAAATTCAGTAGAAACTGGCCAAAACCTCCCCTCTCACATAATTAAGTTAAGTCGGTACAGATTCTCATATCCTGATGAAATTACTAACGTGATCCAAAGGTTTTAAGGTTACAACAAATAGTCCACAGACACAGTATTTCCAATAGAGAATTCGAAAAGATTTTGTCTTTAAGTGAAGCCTTTGTGGTATTATTACAATAAAAAGATGTGCATATACACAGTCTGTCTCAAAGTAAACAGGACTCTGTCAATATGAGGCGTTCGAATTTCATGACAGTTGATTCACTGGAAGCGGAGTTAGAGCGTTTCAAATGTCAGTATGTTTTTGTCATCGGTACAAAAACGAGCATCGAACAAAGAGCCAATATTAAGTTTTGTTCCAAACTCTGGAATGCAACAAGTTTATGGTGATGATTGTTTATCCATGGCATGGCATGGCATGAATGGTATACGCGTCGTGAAGACATCAATGATAACTCTCATGTCGGCCTGCTGATTGGTTATTACGCCAGAGAGCATCGATATAATGCTTCTCAAAATTCAGCCAAAATCATTGTTGCGTTTTATGGAAATGGAATGGAATTGGGAATGTCTAAAGATTCAATCTATCGCATTTTGACCGACCATTTGACCTATCGGTAGGTGTATGCTCACTTTGTGCCGCACAAGTTAACTAAAGACCAAAAATTGCTCAGAATCCAACATTACAAGGCCTTCGTTAAAGGGGCTAAAAGGGACGAAAACTACAATATTGTTACTGGCGATGAAACGCAGTTTTTCCAATACGATCCGGAAACAAAGTGTGAAAGTTCCGAATGGAGGCCAAAAAAACGAGCCGGCAACCAAAAATATCTTCGTTTGAGAAGTCAAAAGCAAAGACAATGCTCATTTGCCGTCTCAGCGATCGATACTATCACCGATCACCGAAAAATCGCATTTTATTGGTCGGCCATTCCCAATATTCGCTTGAACTGGCTCCGTGCAACTTTTATCTGTTCGGAAAACTTCATTTGCCAATGAAGGGCATGCGTTATGCTAACTTTCCGGTCCAAATCAGTGTATCGAAGCGGAAGGGGACTATTTTGAATAAAATAAATCAATTTTGTCTAAGAAACAACAGAAAGTCCTGTTTACTTTGAGACAGACTGTGTAAATGTTAAACCAGTCAAGGATATCACGAAAATTTACACTTTACTGCCACAGTACTTTTATAATTCTAAAGTTTATGTTGCTATTCATTGTTCGAACGTATATTGTACTCCACAAGGCTGTTAAAAGCAATTACGTATTTGCGTTTCTTTGTGGTTAATTAACGGTCTCTTAACATTTATCCGGTGACTAATAATATTAACTGTCTTGTAGTATTTTCTTAATAATTTCAGGTTTCTGTCTGCGTGAATGTTTATTTTCGTTATTGTCAGGTGGTTGTATTTCTTTCATGCAGTAAA
This sequence comes from Holotrichia oblita, assembly GCA_023690525.1. Taxonomy (NCBI): domain Eukaryota; kingdom Metazoa; phylum Arthropoda; class Insecta; order Coleoptera; family Scarabaeidae; genus Holotrichia; species Holotrichia oblita. Next base: position 28,579,446 of record CM043019.1, on the reverse strand, counting down.
CTCATATCTTTAAGGACACTTTCCTTTAAATCTATCATTCAGCCATTCACTTATTATTTAGCCATTCAATTGTTTAATGATTGATGAGGATGAATTAGTATTAAAAACAAAGCAATAGTGGACGAAGAATTTGTCCCATTTAGGACAAATTATAAAGGAGGAGATCCTTCAGTGTAAACAAACCTAAATACCATACTGCTACATACCTGTTTAACGTTTAACGAAAAAGTTTCCTGAACCGTATAATTACGTTATTACGACTGATTCATGCAAATTGCATGCATCGCGTAGTTAAGTATGGTATTTAAATAATTGAATTTCTACTGCATGAACGCGGAAACATCACATCCACTCAATCGAAAAGGAAAACAACAAATAAAAACATGTTTCGTCTTCAACGCACTGAGCTGCTCTTACAAGGTAAGGTGAAATAAGACAAAAAAAAAAAACAGTAAACCACTTAGAAACTCAATTGCACGTAATTAAGATTTCAATTCTTTCTATGTCATACAAATTACACCCGTGCATATAGTAAATGTGGGCAATAAAATGAATCACGTAGCTAATTAGCGCGGTCGCGCGGTAAGGCAGGAGTTGCACCGTCATAAAAATGGGTTCACTCAACTCCGGCTACCGGCAGTATTGCGTTAATATCAGAAGAGACCTCTCCGTGCCCCGGCTTCCTAGTTCGTTCGCTAAAATCGAAACAAAACGAAAACGATGATTTATTAAATAGATGCGAATTTAATGTCGGAGAAGGTTGGCCGTTTGCGGTCAGTAGTCTGCATTTGCCGAAGGAATTGCTCGCTGGCGAGGTTCACTGATTTGCTTCTTAAATGTCAATGTAATACGAACGGAGTAGGTATGATGAATTATGCGTGAAGTTTAATGCGAAATCGGAATCGATGTGTGAGAAGATGTTGCACCGTTCTCTTCCTGTTTATTTATATGACGTTATTAGCATAAATAAAAACGAAGTGAGATGCACGAGAAGATTACGTAACGTGCAAACTGGAAATGTATCGCGCTCAATATTTCTTTAGTATGCGAGAAACATTTCAACACAAACCGAAGAGAACTGTTCTTAGATAAGAAAATTGAATTAACAATAATATCCAAGGCTATTAAAACATTTTAATTTCTCTTCCGATGTACATAATTTTATGACTCTCACACCAACTGTAGATGCAATATAAAATATTATACCTTCTCACATGTTTAAAATAGTTTTCCTTCTTCCTAATAGCTCCCTGAAAAAAAGAGTCACTCCACAAGGAGCTTAATTGGTTGGTATATCCCTGCGCTGCAAACTAGGGAGATTCGGTGAAAATTAATCCGCTTCACTCTCCGTGAAGTCCGATAAGATTCCAGTCAAGCGACGGTGAACGACTACCACCATTACTGGTGTAGTTTGGTATTGTCGTGTTCGTTATTCATCAACAAACTATACTACCATACGATCATTTATATTTACCCTCTAGCAAGCCATGGAATTATTTCTTCAAAATATTATTATATATTATATTAATGTATTTGTTAATTGACGCTTAAAAATGTTTACAATAAATGATAAAGTTTTTCTGATTGAATCATACTAGAAATGGTGTAAAATAAGAAAATGGAGAATGGTCGTACTCCTTACAGCCTTGTATAGAAGAATTTCGGGCAGAATTTCCAAATTTTCCAACAACATATGACAGTTTGCGGCATTTAATTCAAGAGTTAGGGTTAAATTCCGTGAAACAGGGTCTGTGTCCCGAAAACCAGGTGCTAGTAGATCACTCAAGCGGACAGTTGAAAATATTGCAGATGTTGAGGAACGAATAACTCAATCACCTAAGAAATCGATTCGTAACCTTTCACAACAAACACAACTGTCATATGGGACCTGCCAGAGAATCCTTAAAAAAGACCTACAAAAATTTAATAATTTAACGAATGCCTTCAATAATAACTTTTTATTTTTTCAACTGAAACGTTTGTATGCAATTATTTGTTAAAACGACAAAACCTAATTTGTCATCAGTATAATATAACCTATATCACACACACGCTGCAAAATAAGTTAACTTACCTTATAGTAGGTACCAACTTAAGTTTAAAAAAGAAAAGCCTTCTAGAGGATAGAAATATATGATCATATGGTATTTATCAACAAACTGTACTAGCATACCATAAAAGTATTACTTTCTATACACCCCCTAACCGCTCTCTTTCTTAGTGGTTGAATTAAAAAAAAAAACCTGTTTCATTAATGGTGTTAAAGAACATTGCTACCAAGTTTCAAGTAAATTTGACCATTAAAAATATTATTTCCTGTACAAACTTTGCCACCCTCTTAGGGGTTTCGTAAAATCCTTTCTTAATGTTTACAATAGAGATCAACACACTCTCCAAAATTCAAATTACTATCCTTGGTGATTTGGTCTTGGAGATGATGACTAAGTCAGGTGAGTCAGGACAAAGCCGTAGATATAACTGGGAAACTTTATTTGGCGTTGATTATATACCAGTTATCCCAAGATTTCACTTACATCTACTTTATGTGACAAATGGGGATACAATGGAATAGAAGCTCTCTGTTCTAACCTTTGCGGGATCGGGGGCTGGTCGCAATACAAGATTAAAGATTTAGTTAAGAGTTAAAAATTATTTATTTACACACGAAAACCGCAAAAAAAAATTCAATTGTACTTAGAGTGAGTAAAATAATTAATTATTCGTTTGTTTTAATTTAGAAATGTTTAATTTGGAAGCTGCGTTCTGACATTTTTTCTCCGCATTTCATCGACGGATGCTGTAGTCTCTTTTTTTCCATCCACCCCCCAACACACCAACACTGTTGTCAATTTTGTTGTTAGTTGGTTCGTCAGTTGGCTGAATATTACGCTGAAAGGTTCGCAAATGTTGGATCTGAAATCTATAAATTTTCAGAAGATTCTTCATTTTCTTTTAGACTTGTATAAAATGTGTTCCCTGAAACTTGAGCAATTTCATAAATTTCATACATTCATTCTGTATTGTTGGCACCCCAAAATGGTAAAAAAACTGAAATCTATTAACCATCAGAGATTTTAATTGACAACCTTTCATTCATTCATATAGATATACAGATTTACAGTCACGTGCCAAATACACCAAAAAAATTGAAATTGACCGTTTGTTAGAATGTTTTTTCTAAAGCAAATTTTTGTTGTAGAGTAGGATTATGTTTGATCACCAAATGATTTTTCTAAAAACGTAAAAATTGTCACCAAAGAACTGAAGAAAACAAGTTAATATCTGCGACTTCGAAGTTAATATAACAAGAGACTAGAAAGTTTGACAGCTGGTTTTGTAGTTAAAGGCATGACACAACAAGCTGTCAAATTTTTTCTGTGTTTGCTCACCTACCAAAGTCTCGTAATATCTATAAATTTCAAGTCGTATAGAAATTAAGTAGCGTTTTCTTTTCAGCTTTTAGTTTCTAAAAAATTATTAGGTAATCAAACAACGGTTAATTCTATCGTACAACAAAAATTGTATGTTCACAACAATATCCATAGTATTTTTTTCCCCGATATTTTCAGAGTCAAAGGTGGTCAAACATGATTCAATCATTTTTGAGGCTGTTGTACCACTTTGTGGTGTCAACTTCACAGACTTGCATCTTTTATGTGCGGATTTTTCATAGCCTTCTGGTTTTTTTACTTATGATAAAAAAACAGTTTTATTATCGCTTTGATAATAATAGCTTTGCTGTCGAAACGCTTCGGTTTTTAGTAAAAAGTTTTTTGATGTTTTGTGGGTTGAAGTGTTTAGTGTTCAAAGTATCAACATGCTTCTTCCTGTATTTTTTCTTTTATCACTTAATAACGCTCTGATCCATGAGTTCATTTTGCCATGCTGAAGATGAGGCTCAGAAAAGTCATTATTTTGTTGCTATAAAATGGTGTGGGTTGGCAGGTTTTTTTGCTTTTAAATGTTCATTGGTAGCTATGATAAATTCATTAAAAAATCAAGATGTAAGCAAATTATAAACCATTCAAATAGGGTTTCATGCTTGATATTAAAGAAGACACACTTCCACTGAAGTTGTCTTCTTTACCCTTCAGTTTTTTGTAAAACTGCAACACAATTTCTTCTTTTACAATACAACCTGATAGTGGAGTCCAATTAAGTCTTCCATGACAAAGTCAAGCTTATAATACGCCATCCAGAAGTTCAAAACATTATAGTACAGTAATGGCCAACGTTAGAGTAGAGTTTAACATCGCAAATTCTTGAAATGCAGTTGTTGATTATTTATGACTTGAAAGCGAGAATTAGGGGCGAGTATCGGGACCTATGTGTACAAACTTTCCAAAATGTTCCAAATCATGGCGTTTCAATTCGAATATTTCCAAAATCAATAAATTATGGTCGAAAGTGTTACAGATAATTTAAGTGTCCCAGTTTTGTTTCGGTGTCCATTTTACAGATTGATATCAAACTATCTCCCCTGCTACGATCTAATATGTGGGTGTTCATGATGAGCATCGCATTTGAAATAGACTGTACATTGTTGACTGATACCAACTTATAGAAAACGAATCGTTGCTCATAATTTTCCCATCTGCTGATTTCCTATCTGAAATAAAGTTCGCTTTCAAACTTGCCTCGTGTATGATCTCACATCTCTTTTCCAACGATTCAAAGACATGCGAGTTATGCAATTCTGAAATCGAACTTGAATGACATATGGTTTGCGAGAGCCGACCGATTGTAAAAACACCAAACGCGCTAAATAAATATCGTTTCGTAGCAGACAACAACGCAACAACAAACGAAACAAAGATAGTAGGCTCATCATGTAGTACAGGTTCTGGCAGCTGAGATCTTCGTGGCGGTCGTTTTAAGTGGAACATGTGTGCTGCTGATCCCTTTATGTGTATGCGTAACGCTTAAAGGCTTACGTATTTTAGTGGACTCTCTCGGTTGTATTAATACTCGCCACGATCTGAATTAACCAAGTTCAACAAACTTTTGCGGCTTCCTTTGCTCGACTAGTGGGACCATTTTTTCCGAAATTTGCCGCTGGAAGCTAATACAGTTAATTATTGGTGATTTAGGTATCGGTCGGATCTAATGCAACTGATATTTAATATTAGTCTAATAATACTATTAGTTTGTTGTTTTTCGGATGTAATTGAACTAAATTATAACTTTATTCAGTCATATAACTGTTTCTTGGTTAGAACAGGTCGAATGGCCTCCAGTTATATTAATGTAGAGGAACACATAAGAGTTTTTTTTGTTTCGATTTAAAATTGTGAATGGATTAATGAATTGTATTTTAATGTGGATGTGGAAATTTTATTTTCAGAAAGGTTTTCCCAACTTTAGAAACCACTGCAGTGGTATTATTTGGGGGAAAGTATATACCTTTAAAGTAAATAAATGAAAAAATTAAAGGCCTAGCATTTTGTTCCAATTTTGTGAATTCAACCGTTTACATTTACCTTGTAATAAAATCTAACTTTGTAACTTTGCTGTTTCAAATTTCGGCTTATTGAAATTGCTTTTCAGTAATTGGAATCTGTAAAAGCCTATCTCACATTTTATTTTTCATTTTCGCTTACGCATTTTGCCTTTGATGTTTCTGGTAAGTATTTATATTTCCAGTTTCTACTTCTTCCCAAATATTTCGCTCAAGAGATGCAGTAACATTTTAGTTGTCAGTGGTTTGGTGTACAATCTGTTTGATACTTTATTTTGTCAATCGTGAATAAAAGTACGTGAAGGATTGCTTCATTCAAGGACAGAAGCCGATATTAAAAAGCTCTCTTAGAGAAAAGCTTTTTCCTCAAGGTATAATATGTTTATGTAAATATTCACGTTAGAAACTTTATTCTTAATCATAATAAATTTCAATTTTGGATTCTATGCAAAATCTGTTGTTGTGTTCTAAGTTATTTTTTAGGTACCTAAATAAAATAATTGTGAATAAAACGTGGTAATGCAAGCCGAATGTGAATTCCATCTTTTTGTTGCAGACAATTTTGCATTTATTATTTAATCAGCAACCTGCTGTATCTATCAGTATCTGCTGTAATCGTGTTGCCGTGCAGTGTGCTACTTCCGATCTTGCCTACTAGAGGGCATGTGGTTGGAATTAGTCCATTGTCGGAGGTATTATACAATTAAGGTTGCGCTCATGATACTTGGGAGGACGAAACCATGTGGTTCTATTCCAATGGTTGATCTATTTTCATAGCACTCGTTCACAGGACGATTTACAACAATATACCATGAGCTCCTATTACAGGCGTTTTTTGGTTGTTTATTTTGTGGTATTATTAGTTTTGTGAAGTGTTTCACTTGATCTTTTGATCTAGAAGTTAAACACAGAAGGAGACCTAGTGGGCCGTCTTCAAATTCTACAAGAATTGGGAGAGCTGGTGAAACAAAAACACTGTACGACACCTAGGTTTGACTTTGACAAACAGTTCGAAGTGGTTATACAAGACTAAACTACAGGACTCGTCCAAACGCTGGTCTACAGACGGATCCAAAACAAGCACAGGAGTGGGAATAGGTATCCATGGGTCGAGATGAATGTTTCGATGGCCTTGGGTACAAGCCCAACAATGTTTCAGACATAAATACAATATAATAAATAATGTGCCTAGGAATGTTTGAAAAGACGTTACCAAGGTGCACGCATTTATATTTTCTCAGACTGTCAAGCAGCAGTAAAGGCTGTAGAGGCATGTATCTTTCAGTCGAGGCTAACCTGGGACTGTCTGATGACCCTCAAAACTCTGGCCCAAAGGAATACAGTTACGCTGATGTGAACGCTGTTTTCAGTTGTTTTGGATAAATATTTCAGATTTTACATATGGGCGTACTATTAAATTATAAACAAATTTTTTCAAACGACTTTTTGCTCTTTAAAAACAACACCACTTTTTACCCATTCATAATGAATTGTTTAAAATTGCCACCACATTGGTGGTCACGTGACAAATCCCTATAAAGTAGTTTTTGTAACTCTGATAGAAGCAAAATTTCCATATGTTGCGAACTTTGTGACTCACGCGAGCTTATTTTTGCTTGACTGTTGGTAGTATTATCTGCTGAATGCTGAATTTGTTGTATAAAAAAATCAGCAACTGCATATTTCATTCCAGTCTGTTTTCGTCTATTGATGGCTGTGAACACCTAATTAGATAACAAATTGTGTTTCAAGCGTTAACAAACTTTAAATTAAGATGACAATTGCATTTTCTTCTAAATTACTCTCTACCTATTAAATTTTTTTTTTCTAGAGGCTTGTGTTGGGAATCAGCCATACTTTTTCCAGAAATTTTCTTGCAAAAACCTTGATCAAGGCAAGTTGTCAATACTGAAATTTTTTTCTACAATTTTATTTTGTATCTTTATATTCTACAGATATGAAAAAAATCTAAAATAGTAGTTTCTCCGCTTTCATCTTCTTCCCACTGCGACCTAGTGATCTATTTTGATTACCCAGTTGCATTAGCATTTCCCCAATCCAATATTCTTAACGAATTCTAGAATTGATTTTGGTGTTGTAGCGTTAGGTTGCTTTTCTTAGATGCTGAAGTTTTCCCAAGACTAGTGCTTTGCAGTTACAAAGTATATTCTCGGCAATGCCGGTCTGAAATTCACAAAGTCACACGTCTACTTTTTCCATCTTTTTGAGATGCTGTCTTAGAAGACAATGATCAGTTAGAAGGCTCGTGGCTTTCTAAAATCAAGTAGCTTCGTGTTGCTATTTAGAGTTGTTCTCCTGAGGAAGGCAATTTCTTTTGCCTCCCTTTGGTTGACTTCTTTCCCGACTTGGTTCTGTTGGTTGCCTAATTTTCAAGTCTACCTACCTTAGCATTTTTTCCGCCATTGAATGCTCTTGAGCCTGTATCAAGGCATACTTTGTTATTTGTGATTAACTACGTATCATTGTATTGACATTCCTTGATAATTGTAGATTCAAAGGTGCATGTTGGTAGATTCGTGGAATTGCATATGAATTTTATGTTCTATACCAATCATCACTAAAAAGATTCTGCAAGATTTTTCAATAACATGAACACTTGAGTTTTTGTATTACTTCCTCGTTTTCATTTCAATTAATAAAACGAGCTTCCTAATTTTTAAGATTTTTAAAACCACAACATTGTATAATTTAGTACTATAAGCGCGTTTATCCCTATAGTAAGAAATTAATATTACTTTTAAGTAGGTACCTACGTTCCTCTAGTAATAAACTGAAAAGTACGCAAGATACCGTTGAGCAGCCTATAAACGTCAAAGTTGATTTATGAAACGTTCAAAAGACTTTCTATCTAACAAAATAAAGAAACTGGAGAAGATAAATTACTTCATAAATAGTAAAAAATCTGGGGTATAAAAGTCATGTATAACCATCAAAGAGAACGTTATAACACAGCTATAGGCGAAACAGCTATTTATCAGACGGGAGGACTGTTGAACTCAAATAAATAACAAGTGAAGAATTTTGTGTATTTTAATTTAAATGTTATGTAAATGAAAGAAATGTTTTTATTAAATTTCTAAAATCTTGGTTAATTCTATTTATCTCTTTTGTTGTAATTAATTATTATTGCATAGAATATGTAACGATAGCCTTCAAATAAAATACTTAAATACATCCGTAACCGGTTGTTATACAAAACAAATCCATACAGGAAACATGATCGTACATATGTGAGCCACTATTTGAAAAAAAAAAAACATCCATAATTTATTGCATAACTCTAGAAAGTAAACAAAAATAAGGTCGATAGGATTATTAAATCCAAATTATATAAATAGATCATTTCCTTTTAACTCAATTATCATTTTAATTCCACATAAAACAAGTTTTGCTAGTGGAAATTTACCAATAAAAATAGATCAAAATTAAAGCAAACAGTTGACACCTGGTATTGTAATGAATAGAGTTTTGTATGTAGAATCTGCATGTTTTGATTAGTTCATAAATAATGAGTATTTATTGACTTACATAAATTTGAAATATACGGCAAAAGTGAAACTTCATCTCCGTAATTGTGATGAAAGAAACGACAATTATACAATTGCGGAAGAGATTCTGTGTATATTACGTAATTAGATCCCATATGTCTATCCCAGGCTTTGAAGAAACATCTGGTCGTGTACATGAGAGCTTGTCTAAATTTTATTAACTATTACGTCTCTTTTTTTGTATATGTTTGGTCTCGAATAAGTCTTGACTTGTCTAGATCGAATTTTTTTAAAGTTTGTACAGTCGATTTAATAATTTATTTCGTATTTCCATTGAAGATGAAGATCCTCTGATTTTTTTATTAAAATTTTTGGTGATCGTGCTGTACAGGTAGTCTAGTTCCAGATTATGATAAACGGTTGGAATTTTTAACTTCGTTTAGAACGTTTGTTTTTTTGCACGAGGCGAAATTTTGTTGGTCCTCACTGGATGGAAGAATTTGATACACAATATGCGGAGCAATTAAATGTTTTGGTTGGAATCGTTGACCATAACTTAATTGGGACATTTTATTTATCGAGGGAACATTAATTGGTACAAAATATTTAGAACTCTTTCCAAGATGGCACACTTCCATATTGTAGCAAACCAATTAAGGAGCTTTTAATTCAAATTTGCCCAGGTTAGTGCATGATTATCAGATTTGCTGCCTTTAGAATTTTTCTTTGGGGTTGTCTATAGGATCGCGTTTACGTAACCAAACTGCTTGAGATTCCTCAACATTTTTCATCAGTTCTTTGGAAAATGATGCTATTACCAAGAAGTTTGACGGATGCTTTGAACACCTTATACATATTCATGTTATGCATGATTATGTGTACTATTATTATTTGTAAACTTCATGGTTTTAAGTATACTATCAAATGATGATGATGATGTGTGTACAACAAAAAACTATGTAGTGTCTTTAATTCGTTGAGAAGTGTCGTATTTTTTTTCTAAGGTGAAACCTAGTTTTTTGGATTTTCTCAGTTTTTACAAAAATATACTAACTTCCCTTAAGAATTTTCTTTGCAAACCTTCAGCATTTTCTGATCTAAGGTTTGATCTCGCCAACCCCTCTCTACCCCAATAACATCACAAATACCTTTGCCAAAAGATTCCAATCGAAAAAGTTTAGCAATAAACAATAATTTAACAATGGATCTTTAGATTTTCAAGTTTAGCAATTAATATTAAAAAAATTCTGCTGCTTTTACAACAGTAATTATGTCAGTTTATTCTCCTATTGTTTGTATGCTATATTGTCTGGTATTGGATCTTCTTCAGACTCTTCAAACATGGCAATCACTGCCCGTTTCATAATTTCTTTATATACATTTTGAGATGGATCTATACGTATACATGGTTTCCACGGCCAAGTGGGACATAGGGAGAATACATCTGAAATCGGTTTTCGGTGAATATTATCTCTCTAATACTACTTCATTCAAAATTAAGGGCCGCATATTATAACTGGGTTAACAATGAACATCTCTACAATCATAGTACAAAGAAAGTCATTTTAATAAAGCCAAAAAATTATTATTTTTAAATCTATTGTACGTGAATTCCTAATAAGGCTTTTAATACGTGACTTAGTGCAAGCGTCCATGGCGCAATGGTTCGCGCGACGGCTTAATAACGCAAATGCGCGGATTGTTTAGGGTTCGAATCCCGGCAGATTAGTTTTATTTTTATTTTTTATCTCCAACAATAATGCTACAAATTCAATAACACTACAAAAATCAGAGATTTTGAAGACTATAAAATCGATTTTTTGAGGATTAATGAATTTTTACAATAACAAAAATGATCACGTGCTATTATTCGATTTTTAATTGTTACTAACGACGAATCATTTGTCAAAATAAACAACAAAACTTAATCAAGATTAAAAAAAAAATAAAACCATTTCTCGGATTCGAACCCCAAACTATCTGTGCCTTAAGTTATTAAAGCATCGCGTGAACGTCTGCGCCACGGCCATTTGCACTAACTAACGTGTTAAAAGCCTTATTAGGAATTCACGTACAATAGGTTTAAAAATAATAATTTTTTTGGCTTTATTAAAATGACTTTGTTTATACTATGATTGTGGAAATGTTCATTGTTAACCCAGTTATAATATTCGGCACTTAAATTTGGATGAAGTAGTATTAGGGAGATAATATTCACCGAAAACCGATTTTACATGTTTTTTCCCTATGTCCCACTCGACCGTGGAAACCCTGTATATAATCCAATGATCCTTTCTGCCATAACAATGGTGTGGGTCGTTTATCATCTCTTAGCTTTTTGTAAACTTTTTCCTTTAATTTCTATTTCTTGTCATATTCTTTGCTTCTGTCCAAGTTTTGCAGTTTTTTCCTAGTATTTCTGCTATGACATCATTCCACGTTGTCCTTGACCTTTCTCTTCTATTATTTTTCATTATTCTTGCTTCCCAAAATATCAGAGATCTTTCATTAATAGGAGTGACCCTTACTCGTCGACTGTTCAAATCTATTGGTGGTTATCCATAAAATGCCCGGGTGGGTAAATTTGAGGTTAGGAAATGAATTGGTTGTCAAATGGTTAAATGTCAAGCATTGAGCTGTTATCTTTTGACATTTATTTAGTAAAAAGTTGGGAAATTTTAACCATGGAACGCTACACTCTTGAACAAAGAATTTTAATTGTGAAAATTTACTATCAAAATGTTGAAAATTTTACTGGATCACTTCGTAAAATTCGAGCAGCTTTTCCTCGTAATAAGACTCCTTCTGAGACCGCTGTGCGCAATTTAATCGCTAAATTCGAGGCTCACAGTACTGTTGCTGATAGTAGATCAAAACAATACGCTCCTAGTGGCTGTAGTGATGCAAACATAACCGCTGTACAGCAAAGTGTTGAGAATGAGCCTGGAACATCAACTCGTCGACGTTCGCAACAATTGGGCATCACCAGAGGTACTTTGCGCAACTTTGCATAAAGATCTTCATCTTCATGCTTATAAAGTTGACCTCGTTCAAGAATTAAAACCGGCCGGCCATTGTCTGCGTCGAATGTTTGTGAATTGGCTGTTTGAAAAACTGAACGAAAACAACGAATTTTCAACAAAATCATCTTTAGTGAGGAGGCCCATTTTCAATTAGGCGGTTATGTAAGCAAACAAAATTGTCGCATATGGGGCTCACAAAATCCACAAACAGTCCTCGAAAAACCATTACATCCAAAGAAAGTGACCGTATGGTACGGTTTGTGGTCCGGCGGCATCATCGCCCACCCCAATTTAGACAACGATTAAAATGGACCGGTATTGGACTTTGATGTAGGACGATCCAATTTTTTCGAGTAATGTATGACTTGCAAACGAAACTCAATGCCATTTATCTGGAAACGTTTCTTATAAATAGAAAAATAATTCTGGAGATGTGCTCATTTTGTTTAAGATTCAAAAATTTGTCCACAGAATTCCACAGAACTGTCATTTGTCACTTGAGATGAATATTCTAGTCTATACCAAAGAAGTTGGTGTTTTGATCAGAATATCCAGCAGCAAATTTGTGGCATTGCGGGAAAACATGTAATACGTATGTAGAGGAAGATCCTCTAATGTGGACTATCACCTACGAGGGTGGTCTGATATGTTTCCGACCCGAACGTGAAGATGGTAGTACTAGTCAAGCAAAAGTTGGGTAATGTGATTGCGCATCTATTGACACGTACTCATCAAAATTTCAGCCATTTTGGTCGCCCAGTTGTTGTTTGATAATCGTTTGAGTGAGTGAAAAACAGCCACATTTACAGCAAAAAAAAATTGTGTCACCAAGACAATGAGTCGTGTCACACTTCAATTGGAATAATGCATATTGCATAAGGGCATACCGCACTGTTTGCAGCCAAGTGACGTATCCGTATAGACAATGATCGATGCTTGAGAATAAAATTAGATTGAGCATTTCAACAAGCAATAATAGAATCAATTGTTACAAATAACCCAATAATCAAACCACCCTTGACTAAAACAAGAATAGGGGAGAGGTACAGCATCCTTTGAAGACCGTGTACGGGATGAAAATAACCCGTTTATTGACATGCCAAAAATACGCGGGCATACGTGAATCACTCCTCTAATTCTCTTTTTTCGGTTTTTAATGGGCCGCACCAGTGCGCAATTTCCGCTGACTCGGAGACGGCGAACAAGTCGGGTATTGTACAAAAAGACGGCTTCCGAATTGTCACTCTCGCCAAGTCGGGCTATTTATATTCGTTAGAGACAGAAATTGGATACTCGCGTCACTTGGCCATATCCTACTAGCGCTCTTAGAATGTAAATAACGTCGTAAGTTGTAATGCGTTTGTCCGGGAATAACTATTGATAATTTCTTTATGTGTTGTTTTACGAGATATCCAATTAACTTTGAAAATCTTAAAGGGAGCGTGACAATCTTGGAGAGAATTGCAATTAGTAGACGTACAAGAATTTACGAAACCCAGTTCCAGGTTTATCGTATAATATGCTGAATGTTGAAACTGGTCTTGTGTTTTAGCCAAAAAATTTGTCGCTAAAAATTATTACTACTATAAAAAATATCACGCCCAAACACATGTAACTATGATAGATTGTGTCAAAGTGGGGTCGTACTAATTTTCAAGTAATTTTGGTCATTAAAAACAGAGTTTTTTATGTTTTTCTATTGAAATTTTGGCACTCTCTTTCATCTTGTTTGCGGTTGGATTTAAAAAATCCATACCATAATATCAGGTTTCAACTAAATTTGACCATAAAAATATCACTAAATTTGTTCTGTACAAAGTACCCACTTTCACCCTCTGAGGGGCTTGAAAAACGCCGAAATGCGTGATTAATTTTGATCATACAAATACTCTACCGACCAAAAATGACGGATCACTGCGGAAATTACAAGAAAATGCTACATGTTTTGTGAAACTAAAGATATATTCAAAGGAAAACATATTTTTTTTATAAAACAAACATTTGCTTTTTATAAAATACAAGAATATTTATAAGAAAAACATAGAAACGGATAATGTAATTTATTATTCTTTAAAGTAACCGCCTTTGCATTGTATAACTCTTTTGCAAATATTTGGCAACCTTGAGACTAGTTTTTGGAGGATATCTACTGGTATAGTTTGCCAAGCATTCAGTAATTGTTCCCAGAGTAGTTTCTGAGATGTTGGACAGTGGTGTCGTACATTTCTGTCTAACTCATCCCACAACAACTCGATGGGATTAATGTCGGACTATTGAGGCGACCAAACTATATTTATGAGGACATCTTCTCTTTCTTTTTCTTGCAAATAATTTTTACAAAGTCGGGAGGAGTGCTTGGGATCATTGTTCTGCTGCAAGTAAAATCCCGCACCAATTAATCTTACGCCCGAAGGAATAGCGTGGTGCTCCAAAATGTCCCGATAATTTTCTTTTTTCAAAATGCCTCCAATTTGGTGCAGATCCCCGACGCCATTACAGGAAAATGAACCCCAAACAAGCACAGAACCACCTTCATGCTTAACAATTGATGCAATACATTCAGGCAGCATTCTTTCGCCAGCTACCCTTCTAACAAAAGTGCGCCGATTACTACCGAATACTTGAAATTTGCTTTCGTCCGTCCACAGCACCTTGGAATGGGCCAAACAGCATAAAGATTGGGACATGAATATGTGGTCAAAGGTTTTTTTTTTTTTTTTTGTGAACCTTAGCCACTCCTCTTTACCCGCTTAGAGATGAGAATGTTGAAAAACTTAGATCATAAAAACATATTTTTTTCCTGTATAAACGTTGCCATTTCCTTTCACCCCGTTAGGTGTTGAATTTGAAGAAGATAAGAAATGACAAAATATATTTCATTAATTATATCAAAAAGTAATTTTGATCATCAACATTTTTCCTGTACAAACTTTGCCGCCCCCCTTAAAGGTTGAATTGCAAGGAACACCGAAACATGTTTCATTAATTGTGCCAAAGAGTGTTACTGCCAAGTTTCAAGTAAATTTGGTCATAGTTTTTTTTGTAGAAATTTAGGCATCCTCTCTGAACTCCCTTAGAGACTGAATTTGAAAAAAAAAACGCAGATTAATTGTTTCAAAGAGCATATTAATATCAAATTTCGGATAATTCCGATGTTAAAATGATTATATATAAATTTCAAGAAAATTCGACTAGTTGTCTCAAAGAACATGAATGCCAAATAAATTGAACCATGGGAAATATTTTTTAATAGTAACTGCTGCCCTTTAGTGCTGGGACAACAGCTCCTTTGACTGTTTCACCGATTCTCACCGCGTTAGGGGTTGAATTTCAAAAAACAAAGCACAAAAGCTAAATCTCGGGGCAAACTGGTATTTCCAACAGGACCACGATCCTACGCCCACCACCTATGTTGTGAAACAATGGAACGGATCGTATGCAACACACCTCACACTTTATCCACTCATCCACAGTCTCCAGATATGAACCTGATAATGGACGGAACTAGAAAATAGGATTCAAAAACATCATATTTCCAGTAAGCCAGAGCTTAAACGGATCCTTCTAGAAGAGTGGGCCAAAATAGATTCCGAGGTTACAAGAAATTGATTCATTCGATGCCAAATGGATTAAGGGAAGTTTTACGACAAGAAAGTGGCGCACCTAAATATAAATTTTAGCATATCTTGATTTTCTTGCATATTATTTGGGCATGTGGTTTGGTTGATATTTATATTATATAGATAGATATATTTTTTTTTAGTGTTAGAAATAAAATTTAATTTATTTATTGAATATATGGAATATAAAGAATGGCATCTATGTTTATTTAAAAATACACGGACGCAAATACCTCATTTTTAACTTATTTACACATATTTTGCTCTAAATGGTGCTGCTGTGCCAATATTTATGTGGGGCACTGTATATGCGCCAGAAATGATCTGAAAGTTTGGCACTATACTAAAGTCCATGGGGGAAGGGGAGAGAGGAGGGAAGGAGGTGCATTCGCTTAAAGTGTTTTCAAGACTCTACGAAAAAATTGACAAATATGAATCGAGATGTTTTTGTATTTTAATTGGGTTAGAAAGGCTGAACTGGAAGAATCACTTAGACAGAGTTCTCGAACAAATCACAATGATCTTCTAGGCATTCTAAATGCTGATTAGGAAAACTCTATTGTCATCTATGTATATTACTCTAGCCCATTGGAAAAAAAATCCGACGAAAAGATGCCACAAATGAAGTTACTGAAATTGAAGGGGTTTGTCTGTCTGAAAATCATAGAAACGATCCCCACCTGCCTCAGTGTCTCAATGCTAATGTTGCTAAGACTAATACCTAGTCATGTGCAACAATGTATTGCGTGTTTCTAAAATGTCAAATCAATTTATTCTAAATGTCATTCTTGAAAGCAACAGTAACACTTCGTAACCTAGAACTAAACATCACTCAAAATAACCGTTATTATTTTATTAATTATACACATGTTCCCATTATTATCTTTTTTAATTGCAATACATCAGATATAAAGCGTTCGCATTACATCGACAAGTCGAAATACATATTTTCGTCGATGCCTGAAGATAAAATAATTACATAAAAACTTCTTGGCAACTGCAAGAGAGCTTTCGATGCATTTCATTCCTGTTTGTTTATTTTCCTTGTATACATGCACCAAATTGACAAGCGGTCGGTGTGCACACCAGGAAGAGCAACTCAGAGCGAGACAAAAGCGTAAGAGATAGAGCTACGTTGACGAAACAGTCGTTACATCATCGATGAATCGATGTTAAAATGTATCTTCCCTCTTTAAGTTAGAATCCTCTTCTTTATGCAACTTTCTATCGAGTTAGGTGAGTATAATTTTAGATCTGAATGAATGTTTTACCAGGAAATAAAATTCAATCAAAACCGTACAATCCAGTCCGAAAAAAACGTCGCCTTCCTGTTCAATATCATTCATTCGAGAATTGGTCCGCATCACAAATTCCAGTTATATGTTCCCTTAATTTATTCTAGAGTAAATGGAATGGTGGATTCGTGACGCGTTCCGCGACCAACCGCGTGCGCTTATTTCGCAAGGCGGACAGGATAGCTAAGAAAAAACAAGTGCATGCTTGCTCAGCGCCCGATCGATTGAAAAGGCATCATTTCGCTGCGGGCCGTGTGCGCATTTTAGCGCGAGGTTAACGGCACGCACGTCTTGTGGTTGTTATTTCCTTTTTTTCCGTTTCATTCTGCTTCGCTATGAGACTATCTTAAGTTCGAGAGGTGTGTTAAGCCGTTGTTGCCGCAGAGAGATGTTGAAATAGTTAATTACGTGATCACGGACGACGGAAGATTAATGTCTTTTTAGGTTAGAATGCGCTGTTCGAATATGTTTTTTTTTTGTTCGATATGAAAAACCCGAAAATTAGAGTTTAGGAGAATTACACATCTATGGGTTTCGAAAGCCAGGACGTTAAGCCTACTTAATTATTTTTAGCGTTATGTGTACTCGTTGAAGGCATGGGCATATATGTATAATTAACAATTATCTAGCGGACAGTATTCAGAGTACAGTACGCAATTTTTTTAAATAAAATTAAGTGCAAGAAAGAATGTCAATTTATTTTCAATTTTCTGATATAATTTTTCGATTGTTTTCCTGTTTAAATTTTGATCTGTACAGTCTTCTTCGAAGTCTCCCATCTCTGCCTCTTCATCTGCTCAGTCATCTTTGTCAGTGCTTTTCTCTTAAAATATGGGATATCAGGTCAAATTTTTGCAGAAGTCCTAACAGATTTTGGTTTCACCTGAATAGGTTCTGATAACGGAAGAATAGTGCAATCTGGGTTTAGGCAAAATCATAACTGTACTACCCTTAGCCTTTTTCATGAGGCTTTCTAGCCTGCGAGGTCTCTTCTTCTGGGCCCTCCAACCAGTTTTTGTTCAGAAGGACATCGGCGAATTTAGGCATGTATTCTTCGATGAATTCCTTAGCCTGTCGTTGTCCTGGGGAGCTTTTCCACCATTCGAGGGATTTATTTCCCGACCATTTCTCCATGGTTTTGGCTATTTCTCTTTTCGTGGTTCCACACGATGATATAGGTCCAATAAGTGGCCTAGACGTTCCTTCTTTGGCCAGGGCATCAGCTTTCTCATTTCCTTTAATACCTTCGTGTCTCGGTACCCAAGCTAGGGTCACTTCTAAATACAGTGGATAATATAAAATTCTAATAATTGAATGTAGGCTTTTACGCTCACTGTTCCATAAAGATGTATCTTTCGGGTATTGCCGCGGTTGTTGTAACAAACCTGACGTTTCGCTGATCATACTGTCAGCTTCTTCAGAAGTTTTCTAAAGACTGATGTTGATGTCTTTTGCTCCTCGTTATATACCGAGTCCCTGCTTCGCTCCAGTGATGCGTATCCGTTCCAGTCCGCTGAACCGTGTCCGTTATCGTTCTCTGATCCGTCCTCCTCGATTCGTGTTAGATGATCTCGGATGCGTCATCGATGGTCCTTGCTGCTTCGGGCTCTTTAGCGCTAACTTCCATACCTTAGGATGGAGTATGATCAGCGAAACCTCAAGTTTGTTACAACAATCACGGCAATACCCGAAAGATACATCTTTATATAAAATTCTAAATACCTCTAAATACAGTGGATAATATTCTATAATTTATCTCTGTGATTACTCAAAAGTATTTGAATAAATTCACGATCAACAATGTACGGCTATTGACCAAAGAAAATCTTCCTTCGTTTCAATGCGGTTTGGAGTCCCTCAAGGATCAATATTAGGATCTCTGCTGTATTCAGTCTACACTAGTACTTTTGCTAAATATTTGGAATTTACTATAATAATTTTAAAACATAGAAAAACATTACATAGAGTTTTCCGCCAACCAATTGAACATAGAAGACAAAATTTACAATTTAGAGTTAATTTTGACACCTTTCCTTAATTTTTTTTTGCTAATAAAGATATTTAGAATTAAAAAAAAATCGAGTTACATAATTTTGTTTTTGCTCTTCTGCCTGTGGCTTCGCTCGCGTAGATAATAATAAGACCTATACAGTTTTTTCATTTTCTTCAAATTTATTTATGTTTTCACGTCCATTGTTTATGTGTAGACACCATAAATTTATTTCCCATATAAACTTTTGCCACTCTCCTAGAGGTTGAATTTGAAAACATACGGCAAGACGTGTTTCATCATTTGTGTCAAAGACCATTAATGCCAAGTTTGAAGTAAATTTAGCAAAAAAAATGATTTCCAGTACATATGCCACCACCTCGTCCCACACCCTTAGGAGGTGAATTAAAAGAACAAGTTTCAAGTGATTCAAAGTCAAAGTAAAATTAAGTAGTAAATTTTATTTCCATTAAAATTTTGCCACTCCCTTTCGTTTCGTTACGGGTTGAATTTAAAAAAAAAACCTTGAAACGTATGTTTTATTAATTGTGACAGAGGGGCTTTATACCACATTTTAAGAAATATAAAATATAAAAATATCTATACACTTTGCCATCTCTTTGGAGGTTGAATTTTAAAAATCGCCCTTTCACTCTCCTTTACCCTATTTTACTACCTTAGGGGTTGAATTAGAAAGTAAACGCCGTAATTTGTGTTTCATGAATTGCGTCAAACAACATTTTGGGCTGGCGAAAAGGGGGTGGCAACATTTGTATCGAAATAACGTTTTTTTTTACTTGAAATACCAAGTAGTTTTGATCATAAAAACGTTATTTCGATACAAATGTTGCCCCTTTTCGTACCCTTCGGAGTGGAATTGCGAAAAATCGCTTCCTAAATGACTTCCCAAAATGAAATAAAATCACCGTCGTCACCCAAATTTTAAGTTCCTCCCCTTAGCGGTTTGGGCAACGCGTTGATGTGATAATCGATACAAAGCGTTTTATATACAGGGTGTCCGGATTTCGCAGGGACAACATAAGTATGGAGAAAGTCTGGAGAAAATAGTTCTATTTCCAAATCAAATTTTTGGGTGCGCAGTTCAAATGGAGCAGAGAATCCATTCATAAACACCGAGACTATGGAAGACCGCTACAAACACGAACTGACGAAATCACCAACGAAGGTCGCGATTCTATGTTGACTGATTGACAACTAAAAGTTTCAGTTTTTGCTAGAGAAATAGCATCAGAATAACATCAGAAATGAATGTTTCAAAACTTCTGCGCAATGATTTGAAGTCAGTCTCGAATAAAAATTGTGTAGGCAACACACTTGTGAAGAGAATTTTTTTTACCACACCCTCCTTCCCCCTTTTCGAGGGAAGCTTTGCTTTTTTATTTTCATCTGAAGAAAAGTGACTCAAAAGGAGCTTGCTGAATCTTTCGGAGTGTCTCGACAAGCCATTTCATTGCGTTTAAAAACATGGGTATTATCCAGAAAATGGGAATCGGTTTCCATATGAACTGAAATCAAGAAACATCGGAACACGATTTTGCATTTCTGAACGGTCTGCTTCAACGGTACAAAGGGAAGTCTTTTCTGCATCGTATCGTTATTGGGGACGAAAAATTGATCCATTTTGACAGCTCTAAACGAAGGAAATTATATGTGAGGTCCGGTCGACCCGGCACATCGACTTTAATGCTGAATATCCATGGTTCGAAGGTGATGCTGCGTATTGGGTGGAATCAGAAGGGTGTGGTGGTTCCTGGGAAATATCTACAAAGACGCAATTAGGACATTGAATACAACTATACTTAAAAAAGACTCCTTAATTAGGTTCTTCTGCATGAGCGTTATTAAATAAACGTTGGAATAAGTATGTTTATATTGAAAAATAAACTTTCGGATAGATAACATAAAAAATCACCTTTGTAGGCATGATACAGGTATATAAATCATCGTATGGAACCCAATTTCCTGGTTCCATATGAAGTGAAACCAAGAGACATCGAAAGGAGATTTTGCATGTCTGAAATGCCGCTTCAACAGTACAAAGGGAAGTTTTTTCTACATCAATACCAAAGCGGAATATCGATGATTTGAAGGTGATGCTATCTACGAGGTATTATCAAAAACTACGGCGAATGAATTTTTAGAGCCGGAACTGCTGATGTTATATCCATTTCATGTCAAATGTGCGATAGCCTGATCCGTTGTGACAGACCCTGTCGAGTTTGAACACGATCTAACTTGTTAGTCAGTATCAAGAGTCGAAAGAGTGAGACTGTGTTTATCGGCTTGTCGTGTATCATGGATTTCGAACAATGCGTTAACATTAAATTTTGCTTTAAGTTAAAAAAACCTGCCAAAGAGTCTCATGAAATGTTAAAGTCGGTGTACGGAGATAATGTGGTGACTCTGAAGACTGTTTACAAATGGTATGAGCGATTTAAAAACGGACATGAGTCGGTTGAAAACGAGTAACGATCAGGACGTCTATCAACCTCAAAAACACACGAAAACATGCAAAATGTGGCACAAGTTGTTCGTGCAAACAAAAGAATCAGTATTCGAAGAAAGAGACCAGACAAATGGGTCAATGGCTTCCTTCTGCACCACGATAATGCGCCGTGTCACACGTCGCTTCTGGTTCGCGAGTTTTTGGCCAAGAAAAATCTTTCTGTGTGTCCACATCCGCTTTACTCACCAGATTTGGCGCCATGCGATTTCCCTCGCTCTTCCCAAAAATTAAAACTGTGCTCAAAGGAAAACGTTTCAATACCATTCCCGACATTGCGATAGCTACAAAAGAGCAGCTGAAAGCCTTTCCGAAAGAAGGGTTCCAGAACTTTCGGTTAGATAACATAAAAAATCTCCCTCGTAGGCAGTGGCGGCTAGTACATAAGCGCTGCAGTGCTGAAGAGCTCCCAAAAAATCTTCTATTTAACTAAAATATTTCCTTTCTTTTATCAAATATAAAATTTATAATATATTTTGTGAGGCATTCGCATTGTCATAATGATAAAAAAAACTGCGAACACAAGCCACAGCTTGAAATAAACCAATTGCCGGCTAAGCATAAAGCGTAAATAAAGTCCACCAGTGGAATAACGAACCTATTTCGCCCGATCGTTGATATTTTATATAGCTGGGCCACACGAACGAGCTCTGCGAGTTCTTTCAAACACCCGCGCTGCAGACTTCTTCCCCCCTTGACGGTCTAAAACTATGCCGTGATTTTAACAGGATAGTTCCCTGCATTTTCTCCAGCGCACAGGCAAAAGATAGATAAAAAACGACACTACACTGAACAGAAAAGGAACATTCTAAAGCCCCATCTATACAACTTGTAGAAAAAGTAACCCATGCAAAGAACTCTATAATACAGGTTTCATTAAAATGATCTCGGGTGCGCGGGTAGTTTAAATATAAATTTCTGTACTTCTATAATGAATCTGTGGAATTCCGTATACCTGTAATTCTACATATCACCAAAAATTGACAATTCTCTTATGCGAAAACAGAGAACTCAATTTAGGCGATATATAGAATTCATTCATTAGAAAGACTTAAAATCCAAACAGAACTGCTAAAAACTACAATGCAATGAAGAACTTTAAAACAGCTCTAAAATATAAGCAGAATAATGGCGGCAGGTGCATGTCGATTGTCACCGACAAGCAGACGAATTGTAACGAATGTGCAGTGAGAAAATGCGGGAGATTTAAGAATTTATTTTTTAACAGCTCTATGCTATCTATTGAAAAAAAAATATCTCCGAAGTAGACAATTTTAATGATACAGTGATTATAACATTTGTGAACCGAAAAGAACGTAGAATAGACTTAATTTATAACAAATACGAGGGAGCGTTTTTATATTCGCGGAATGAGCGGGTTGTAGGGGGGTGATTAGGCGCATTGGGGGCGTGGCCTGTGCAGCGACTCATAATTAGTATAAATACGAAGTTTCATTGTTATTAGACAGTTAGTCTAAGTTAGATCTGCATCAGGTGAGGAAGATCTATCCAATGAAGAAATTTTAGCAAAAATAAGATCCTTACAAGTGTTACTCGAAAAGAGGAAATCTAAGAAGCCGGCTAATCGAAGCCTTTATAACGAACTCACCTCAGACGAGGATCGCTCCCCGTCGGGAGCCTCCCCCCTGAACATGGATACTTCCTTTTGTTCGACGTCTTCCTTAGTCAGTACAGTACAGAGAAAGCTCAGCCGAAAACGCAAGGGGAATTCACCCCCCGCAGACTCTCCTGCTAGACGAATGAAAGTCACCGCACAAGTGCATGCTACGCTGGAGGGTAGATCGTCCTCTCAAAGATCTCTTGGGCCTCAGGCCCACAGTAAACAACAGTCTCCTCCCAATTTCATGCCCAATTTCAAGCAAAACACTGCAGATCCTGATGCAATTGAGACAGCTTATTCCTATTCTCAGAATGCACAGAGGAATGAAGAAGATCAGTCAAATGCTGGACCGACGATAAGGAGATTCCCTCCTAACCCTAGGTGGGCCCCTAGGAGCACCTCCTCAGCGCAGCCGTCTGCTGCAACTAATCCGGAGAAAAAAGGTAAAGAAACAAACAACGAAACAATCTCGACAGCTGAAAGATTCCTCCTGTTGTTCTGAGAGACAAGGCCGCTTGGCCTAAGATCAGTTCCGAAATCAAACGCCGGGGAATAAATTTCTCCAAGGCTCAGAACATACAGGATGGTATTCGCATATATCCGGTCACTATTTCAGACTTTAGGGCCCTAACGAAGTTCTTCTTGACTGATGGTATTCCCCATCATACATACCAATTGCCCTCCGAAAAGCTGTTGAATGTAGTTCTTAGAGGTGTCCCGCTGGAGATAGAGGAGAGGGAGATATTCCAGGATCTGGTTGAACGCGGTTTCACTCCGGACTGCGTGGTGCGAATGCGAAGGGGTGGCAGTAAGGCCCCAATGCCCTTGGTCCTTGTCAAAATTCCGAAAGAGCAAAAATCTATATATCACCTGACGGAGGTGGTTTCACTCGACGTCACAGTGGAGACCTTGCACTCCCGACCATCTGTGGGACAATGCTTCAGGTGTCAGAGGTTTGGGCACGCTCAATCACGATGTACGGCCCAGAAAAAGTGCGTGGCTTGCGCGGGCGATCATGAATCGAACACCTGTCCCCGCCCAAAGCAAGAACCTGCAACATGTGCAAACTGCGGGGAAAAACATCCTGCAAACTACAGAGGCTGCGCACGGTTCCCGAGAATCAGATCACAAACCCCGAGGACAGAAAACCACTTCGTGTCGAGAGATGCCACTTCTGGCAGAAGTTATTCGCAAGCCCTTTCAGGCTCTGCTAGTGACCAGCAACCACCTTCAGCCCAAAAAACACCGAGGGTCAGATTTTCCTCGAGAGGTGCTGCTAATACAGCTAAAGTCACACCCAAATTGGTCAATGGTGGTGAAGACGCCAAAGTCGATATCCTTATGGACGCTCTTCAGCTACTGTTGACTCAAGTTCAAAAGGTCGCCGAGGTGATTCAGCAAATCTTCCCGAGGAAAAACACTCAAAGCAGACCATGAATCGAACACAAACGCAAGGCCCAACAGACATCAAGGTTGCTGCCTGGAACGCGTGTGGGTTGTTGGATAAGAGGGATGAGCTGGATGATTTTCTGCAGGAACATCGGATTGACATTGCTCTTATAAGCGAGACCTGGTTGAGACCTGGAAACAACTTCCGAATCCCCAATTTTCTTGTTTACCGAGCCGATCGGCTCACGGGGAGACGCGGAGGAGTCGCTGTATTAATTAAGAAGCATCATTGTCATATCCCAGTGCACATTCATGGTCTCCACTTTTTGGAGGCCATCGGAGTTGAACTAAAGATCGATGGTTTCGGACCGCTCAGGGTGGTTTCGGTGTATGCTCCCCCGAGGCGCGAGTTTGATCAGAAGGATTTCGATATGCTTTTTCCTCGGATGTACCGGCCTTGGCCGCCGGTGATTTTAACGCGAAGCACCCCTCTTGGGGATGCAGGGTCACAAACGAATATGGCAGGAAATTGTTCAATCACCTTTCTGCCATGCCGATTGTCGTGCACTCCCCAAATGCACCGACGTTTTTCCGGCCCGGGGTCAGGCCGGACATCCTGGATGTCGCAATGTCGAAGAACATCCCATATCAAGTGGACGTACAGGTTCTGTCTGATCTATCATCGGACCACGATCCCATCCTGGTGTCGTTGGGGGACGTCGCCGTTTCCTCCACGGGCGTACTGAAGCGAGTTCTTAACTGGAAGATGTTTCAACAAAGAGCGAATCTCCGCTTGCAAAAAATTTCGGAAGGGTTTCCAGACACCGAATCGCTTGAGAAAGCGGCTGAGGATTTAACGTCTGGCATCTCTGAATGCCTGAGGGAGGCTACAGTTCAAAAAGAATTACAAAACGATAGGTGGCTACCACCGCACCTTAGATCCCTTGTACGGGAGAGACGCAGATGCAAAAAGCAGGCCCAAAGGACTGCAAACCCTATTGATATAGCAAGGTCGAATGCTTTGGGAGAAGACTGAGGATGCTGTTGAGAGAACACCGAGAGTCCACATGGTGGGATAAGGTCTCATCTCTGAGTCACGAGGACGGATCTTTGTGGAGGATGGCACGTGCTCTGAAATTGAGCAAGAGCAAGAACGGAGGCATAAAACCAATGCAGGGGCCACTTGGTGTGACGTATGACGCGGCCGAGAAGGCGGAGCTGCTCGCGGACCATTTACAGACCGTACACGATGAGCCCTCTGATGAAGACTCAGACGAGGAATTAGATGCTCAAATTGAGGAGCAGCTTGAAGTGCTGCCGAACATGGAGGGGGAACCTATTCTATCTACCACCCCCGAAGAGGTCAATTTTTTCATTAAGTCCTTCAAGCCTGGAAAGGCTCCCGGATTTGACGGAATCTCGAACACGGCATTAAAGAAACTACCACCAACTGTTGTCGATTCACTCGTTATAATAGTGAACGAAATACTTCGTACAAATTATTTCCCGAACATCTGGAAACGCTCCATTGTCGTGTCAATACCTAAACCGGGAAAGGACCCCCTCTTCCCACAAAATTACAGGCCGATATCCTTAATCTCCTGCGTTGCGAAGATCGTCGAGGCTATTATTCTGAGGAGACTTAAAGAAGAGATCTTCGTTCAAGAACTCCTACAGAACGAGCAATTTGGGTTCCGGGAATCTCACTCCACTGAACATCAGTTGTTCCGAATTACTGAGGCCATCCGCAACGCTTTGGAGAGGAGGGAAAGTCTTGGTGCAGTCTTTTTAGACATTGCCCGCGCTTTTGACACGGTGTGGCACAGAGGGTTGATTTTTAAGATGGCCTCTAAGGGAATAAACCCCGGACTGGTCCGACTGGTCGCTTCGTACCTCGACGGAAGAACTTTTGCGGCGCGTCACGAGAAAGAACTGTCCACTGTCAGGCCGATGGCTGCAGGAGTCCCGCAGGGTTCCCTTCTGGGACCAAGTCTCTTTTTAATTTACATGTGTGACCTTCCACAACAACAAGGAACGGAAGTAGCGATTTATGCTGACGACACAGCCATTTATACCGCCTCCAGAGACGAAGAACAGATGCTCCGCAGGCTTCAGTATTCTCTGGATGAGATACTGGACTGGACCACGAAGTGGCGTCTTAGGATTAATAGTTCCAAGTGCGTGGCAGTACGATTTACCAGGAGACTTCGCCCCCCTCCAGACAGCGTGGTGATTGACGACTTCAGAGTCCCGTGGAGCCCGTCGGTCATCTATCTGGGCCTGAAATTGGACTCACGTCTGACTTTCAAACTCCAAGTCGAGAAAACTATAGGGAAGTTTAATGCCGCCAAAACCCAACTGTACCCGCTGCTCTGTCCGAAAAGCGACCTCTCCTTGAAAATCAAGATCCTTATTTACTGCTCTTTCCTAAGACCAATCATAACGTATGGTTCACTAACGTGGTCCAGTATGGCGAAGTCGAATTTCGAGAGACTAGAGACGCTGCAGAACAGGATCCTTCGCCTGATAACGGGGGCGCCGTGGTTTGTCAGGAACGCGCAGCTGAGAGAAGATCTGGGAGTGCCGACGCTGAAACGGCACGTACTACATCTGGCCAACAGGACCATAGAAGGCATCCAAAGATCGGATAATCCTCTCATAAGTCGGCTAGCTGACCTTGACCCGGACAGACCCCCGCCAAGAGTACAAGTCAGAAGGGCCCTTGCCATCGAAGATCCCTAGCTACAAAGATCAAGGACGTAAACCAAGGAACAGCCATACTTCGACGATCCCCTTAGTCAAAATTGACTAGCGCAGTCCCAAGCAAACACACATTCTGGCCAGAAGGGCCAATCAAAGGAAGAATGAGGGGCCTAGGAATAAAAATTCGGCCTCAGAAGAGAAAGAAAGACCATAGATTAGACAGTTAGTCTTTGAGCTATCGTCAACCAAGTAACATAATCAGGAGTGAAAAGTGAAATATGGAAAAAATCGAATATCGTGCCGTTATAAAGTTCCTTACCAGGCAAGGAAAATCAGTCGCGACCATAATGAATGAGATGTCATTGGTTTACGGCGACTCTTGTCCAGGAAAAACCATGGTGTACGAGTGGCATAGTTTATTTAAACAAGGAAGGGAATCCCTTGAAGACGACCCGAGGCCGGGCAGGAGCATTGAGGTGACCACGCCAGACTTATCCAAAAAGTTGAAAAAATAGTACTCGAAGATGCTCGACTAAAGAAGAAACAACTCGCGGAAATGGTTGGAGTATCCGATACAACAATTTTTAAAATCCTACACGATCATCTCGGCATGTCTAAGGTCAGCGCAAGATGGGTGCCGAGAACGCTCACGCCGCCGCAAAAACAACAGCGCGTAGAGTGTTCGCGTGCATTTTTGGACCTCTGTAATGAAGACAAGGATGGTGTATTGAGTCGAATTTTTACTGGAGACGAAACTTGGGTTCATCATTATGAACCTGAGTCCAAACAAGACTCAATGCAGTGGCATAAAAAGGGCACAGCACCTCCCAAGAAATGTAAACTGTCACAATCAGTTGGGAAACTCATGGCAACGGTATTTTGGGACTCGGAAGGAATATTGTTGATTGATTATAAAGATAAAGGTGTTTCTATAACCGGAGAATATTACGCTTCAATATTAGAGCGACTAAAAGAAGCCATTAAAGAGAAAAGACGGGGAAAATTGACGAAAGGTGTGCTGCTTTTGCACGACAACGCGCCCGTCCACAAGAGCCGCGTTGCGTTAGCTGCCCTGCATAAGGTGGGCTTCGAAATTGTGAATCACCCACCCTACAGCCCAGACCTGGCCCCGAGTGATTATTACCTGTTTCCGAAAATGAAAAAAGAGCTGCGGGGTAAAAAATTTACTGCCGATGATGAAGTCAAGGAGGCAGTTTCGGCGTAATTTGCAGATAAAGAGAAATAATTTTTTTATGAGGGTATAAATAAATTAATTGAAAGATGTGAAAAATGTATCCATCTTGGAGGTGAATATATTGAAAAAGAAAAATAATTTGGTTTTTTTATTTCCACCCCTTATCTCCCATTCCGCGAATATAAAAACGCTCCCTCGTACTTTGTTAGATAAATAGTGCCTATAGAGACTCTAATTTTTTGCGAACAGAAAATAACGTCGAACAGACTTAACTTATAAGAAATAATTTTTTGTTAGCGAAGTAGTGCTTAGTGCGTGACTCTTATTTTTCTTGTGTGGCAATTGACAATCGTTCTAGAAATCCAATATTTCAATACGGAAGGCGGAGAAAGGACGATAAAATCGATGGGAGACAACTCCCTTACAAGATAATTTTTTTTTCAAAAATTGCAGAACACCTTAAAATTTTTACCACGAGC
The DNA here is from genome assembly GCA_023690525.1 of Holotrichia oblita. Classification (NCBI taxonomy): domain Eukaryota; kingdom Metazoa; phylum Arthropoda; class Insecta; order Coleoptera; family Scarabaeidae; genus Holotrichia; species Holotrichia oblita. The sequence goes on along the minus strand of CM043019.1, from coordinate 28,550,640 downwards.
CGCCACTGCTCGTAGGCATGATGCAGGTATATAAATCATCGTATGCATTAACTCTAACTTGCTCATTAGTAATTGGTGGATATTTTTTAATAATTTAAATCCGGTCTTTTTGTGAAGTTTATATAACCTATTCAAAGTTATACGTCCATAAAATATTTTATTTGTAATATTACGTATTACGTAAAAATTTAATATAATAAGTCAGTACGATTATAATTTAAAATTCGAAGATAAAAACTTTATCGTTCCTCTTAATCTACACTCATAATATATATTTTTAATTCGTTAGCACTTGAAACTTTATAACGTTTTAACTGCTTGTTATTACAAGTTATCTAATTAAAAGATTTTATCTGGCATTATACCATTACCATACGCACATGGGTTGTGTAAAATATGGTTATTGTACGTCCACATGAGGTTGACACAAACACAAGTTCCCATGATTGTATCCTTAATTGGTTTTACTTTCATTTCAGTTTATCTCTGCGCTGTGGTATGTAAATTAATGTTTACTTTAAGACCTTATAGCCGTTAATCATAAAGCATAACCTGGTATGTATATATATCTATATCAGTATTTTTTTTGCGGTATTCGTTTTGTAATTTCGATCTAATTGTGTAAATATAACGTTTTGGTGTTAATGTATAATTAACAACATACATATTTAGATATATAATTACAATTCTTAGTAATAACCAGCTTTAGAATGGAATGAAAATGACCGGAAATTTCAAATTTTAAACGCATTATCCAAGTATATAACTATAATTTATCATCTCTCTCTAATATCAAGTTAAATATTTAAGTAAGATCTATTTGAAGTATGTACTTCTGATATTTTCTGTGAATGAGTAACACTATCTTCGTTGATAAATTCTACAAAATACAGCTTTGTACTTGTTGCATAAAAAAAACTCTAGATGTAATTAATTTTTGTGCAAATATTTAAGTTCGTTGGATTATGGTAACGTTTCAGCGGTGATAAATTTACTTATCCTTATCAATTTTACTAAATATGATATTTACTGCGTACTAGATTGGGAAGATTTGCTTTCTTAAGAGTCAGTCAGTCCGTGTGTGCAACGCGTTTGGTGTGTATTTTGTTATTGTCGATGCGATGATGGATATTATTTTCAACGAAATGTCTGGATTTTGTTTGAACATTGTAAGTTTTTTTTTGATATTCCTAATAGTTCACACTTCCTAAATAGAATTATTGCTCATTTTGAAATGTACGAAGGTTAGTCTAGTCAAGGATAATTATTGTGGTATTGTGGTTGTGTGTGTATATATGAATTTTTTGTAAACTTTACTTTAATAACATGTTGTCTATCTAGAAGTCTTAATTGACCTCTCCGAATAATTGGTGAGCAAAATATTTGCGGTTTGATTAGTTTGTTAAGCTATAAAAGACCATGAATCAGCTACTACTGCCAAATATTTTACCGAATAATTTTTTGCGTTTTCTTTCTATAGTTACTGTCAATATCTTCGTTGTATTCTGCAGGATGTTTATGGAATAATTTACGTTTGTGGTTTCGATTTGGAAACAAATGTATGAGTTGGTGGCTTTTTTTCCCCAAGGCTCTAACGACAGATCCACAATTTTTTATATTTTAGTTATTGGACAATCCATACTATGGGATCAAGAAAAAATTATTCCAGAAAAAGATGGAATGTTCCTATTCCTTTTGACAGACGACTTCAGCTTGAAAATGGCAGTAATCGTTTGAGGGAGTCGATGCTCGAGTTGGATGCTGTATACGGGGGCTCTGTACCATCGTTTACCACAGTGAAATTTTGGGCAGCAGAATTTAAACGCGGTCGTACAAGCTTGGGGAGATGATGATCGTTTGGTACGTCCAAAAACTGTAACCGCTGATGATAACATCGCTGAAGTTCGCCAAATAGAGCGCCAAATTAAAGTGAAAAACATAGCAGAGGTTATGAACATGTCCAGAGAACGTCTTTGTCACATATTGAATCAAGATTTAGGCACGAGGAAGCTGTCCGCGTGTTGGATGCCGCATTTGCTCACGTTAAACCAAATACGTGTTGGAATTAACAGTTCCAATGCTCTGCTAGCGTAGTTTAGGCTCCGATTAATTACTGTAGATGAAACTTGGATGCACCATTAAACGCCCGAAACAAAAAATACAGTCAAAACAGTAGACTGCAAAGGGGGAATCGAGTACAAGAAATGCAAAAATAATTGTTTCACCAAGACAATCCACCAAAACGTCTCACACCTCAGCGGTGGTCATGGCAAAAATTCACGAAATACCGTTGGAACTGCTTAACCACCCTCCTTACTCACTAGATCTAGCCACAAACGACGTCTTTTTGTACCCTAATCTAAAAGTTGTACTCGGAGGGCGGAGATTTTCCTCAAATGAGGAGGCCATCACCTTGGTAAAGAGTTACTTTGCAGAGAAAGATGCCGAATAGTATTTGGAGGCTTAATGCAGAAAAAAAACGTTTTATACTCATTTCGTTCTTGAGGAATATCATTAAACTGTTTGATTGAAGTCAACTTTGCTTTTGAGATAATCCTATTAAAAATACAATCATCGTTCTGGCCATACAATAAATTTCCTCATACAAGCTGTCTATTTGGATTTCATATACTCCCACACAATTAGCGCATAAATTGGTGGAGCTCTATCGTATTGGAGCTACAAAGATTCATTTAGAATAATAGGATCTTCATTATCAATGTATCATCTCTGAATCATAATTCTCTTAAAATCTTAGTCCAAACCCTACTCTAAAAACAGAATCAACAGATCATCATTTCTCCACCAAATTGCATCCCTCGATGGGCGTTGTTTTCATTTAGTTCGTGAAATGTGTGAAAGTACCTACAATTTGGCAAAAACCAATATTAAACATATATTTTGTGATATCTAAAATTGATTGAAGTTACTGTATAGAATTCTGATAATAATGTTTTTATAACAAGGATGTGTCACTGATTCACGTGAGCAAACATTCTGATTGACAGAATTGGATTTGGCGTGTATCATTTGAGGTATGCACACAATATTTGTTGTATTTTGAAACTAATCTCTATGGTAATACCTAAATTGATATGTTTTAAATTAACATAATTGTCATGCAAGGTATCACAAGTAATCACAAAGTAGATATAACTATCGCACCATTTACTGCTTTAGATGGAGCAGCGAAACATCGTTTTTATCCAATGTTTGATATACTAAGTAAATAACCTTAAAAATTATAATTTAAAAAAAAGGTGGAGGCGCAGGTGTGCCATGAACTATTCATGTTTTGATTTCGAAATCTTGGAGCAAATAGACCAATCTGGAACTAACAATTTTTAAAATTTTCTCTTGGAATTTCGTTGGGAATAGGAGGAAGAAGGATAACCAAATTTAAGTTTCCTCGACTGTTTTGTATACTGTCAGACAGTGTTCAGAACTAGAACAATGACCTTAAAAGATTTCCAAACAAATGAAGGGGGGAGGAGAGGGAGGAGCGTAGGTGGAGTGGGCAAAATTTAATTTTTCGTCATATTACTTGAATTATTCATGCTGTAATTTCGAAATTTTGGAACAGGTAGAAAAACCTAAAACAATTTTCAAAACATTCGAATTTTAAGGAGGGTGGGACATCGAAATTTAGTTTTTATCAATTGCTTCAAGTACTATTTAGGTAATTTTCTGAACTAGAACAACCTTACAAATTTTATTTTTTTGACAAGAGGGTGGCTTAGGTAAAGCGAGGAAACTTTTATTTTTGGCCACATCTCTTGAACTATTCAAGTTTTGATTTCGAAATCTTGGAACAAGTAGAACAATTTAGAGGAGGACGACAACATTTCGGTTTTTATCAACTGTTTTGTGTGCTATCTAGATAATGGTTAGAACTAGAGCAATCTGCAATAACCTTGAAAGATTAAATTTGAAGTTAGCGGGAATGGGGTGGCCAAAATTGAATTTTTTGTCATACTTCTTGAGCTATTCGTGTTTCGATTTCAAAATTTTGGAATAAGAAGAGGAAGGGGGGCGAAATTTCGTTTCCATCAAGTCAAGTGTGGGGTGGGGATGGGAAATAGTAGGTACTTCCTGTTATTTTTCGACTTGTTTATAAAGATTCAAAATTTATTTGGAATAAGGGAGATTGTATCTGATTTCGGAACATAATAAGAAAAAGTTATGTTACCACATCGACATGTTTATAATGGTTTGAGTTAACTTTTAACTTTAAGAAAACAAACAGCCGGAAAATGTATTTATTAAGCACAAAAACGTATTAAGAGTTTATTGCGGGCCATTAAGCCCAGGTAATGTCATAACCGATACATTAATTACCGAGACGATGCAGGAATTACCACAAGAGAACGATTTACAGCGGATGATGTAGTGTAGTGGTTATACGTAGTTGGAACTTTCCTCTTCTATTTATATGTTCCGCATGAAATTTGTATTGTTTATGTTTTTACTTTTTATTTTACAAGCAGATAATAATGTCTTCCTGTATTGTACTGCCTATTTAATGCTTTAGAATAAGGATATATGTTTTTTTAAATGTATCTTCTTAGAAATATAATAAGCTTAATATGGTGACAAAAATAACGTAATAATAAACAGTATAATTTAGTAGAACATCTAACGTAAAATTAAATTATTTTGCAATTGCACGAAAGGTCTTAAATTATCATTACCACTGTGCCATCATCATTACCATTAAATGCCTAGCCTTTCTCTCTAACGTTAAATGTCAGATCTATTGCAGAACACAATGCATCGCCAATCATTTATTCATCACGAAGTCATTCTTCGTCTGTATATCGTTAATTTAACAAACCAGGGATTCGCTCGTGAAGATCACAGCATCGAGTTTTAGTTCCATGATCATTTGATAAATTTATGAAGCTGGTTGTGCGAAAGCGACAAGATCGACCTCGCTCATATTGGGGCACGATTTGCCGCCAACCAGTCTCCCTGAATCACCGAAAGGTGCAATATTTCTGTAGATGATTCGGCGATCGGATCGATACGATTTACCATTACATTTTTTTTTGTGTCGCGTTGAATGTACCCGAAGCCAAGGCCTGGCAGGTGTAGTGAATTCTAGTCTGCGATAATGATTGGCTGACCTTTAGCGGTTCGGCTACTCGCAAGAAAGATATCGTTATTTATTGATAGCGTGACGTGAAAGTTTACAATTTTAACGTATATACGAAGGTCTTTTGTCTTGCTGGTTAAGTTGCTGCAGCGTGATAGTGCATTCGTTGAACTTCACGCAATGCATTCTATTGTGTATCTCTTTATCGTATAAAATTACAATCAGAAGAGGTGAAATGTAGCACAAGACTGATAAATAAGTTAGTTATTATTCGTTTGGTAGGTCTAATTTGATTTAGGTGGTTTTCTCCCATCGTTTTTGAACAATTGGTCTGTTGCAAATATTATTTTTCTCGACGAGAACAACCAAACCACACTTTAGTGATTTGTGCTACGTGATTAGGAAGGATTATGATTTATTTTACTACTGACTTAATTAATTCATATCTTTCTGAAGACTTTTTAATTAAGAGTTTTGCCTTTGAAGATCTCAACTAAAATGAGTCAAAATAGAGTCACCATTAGACTCATCTCAGAAAAATATTTTATTTGCATTTTGATTAAGAAATACCAACAAATTCCTAAATACTCTAGATTTATTTCAATTCTAAAAATTTCGTAGGGACACATGAATGGAAAGGACACTTTTTAGATTGTTTCTGGTTGTTTCAGATTGTTCTGAACATTGTTTCTTTTTTAATTCTGTAACAGTTGTGTTAGGTTTGTTCTCTATTGTTCCAAAGTTTCAGCCCACTATCATGTAAAGGGTGATCCAGATTGGACTTTAGGATTTGAATTGCACGCCATTTTTGTTCTATGAATGTTGGAAGTTTGCATTTTTACAGTTGGTATCTAAACACATAGCAAATTCATCATGGCATTCTATACAGTGCAGCAATGCGTAACTATTGTGCAAGTTTATTATGAAAACAGGCGATCAGTTACGATTACACGAAGAAAACTTCAACCACTCTTTGGACATAATAATGTTCCATGTGATCGTGCAATTCCTTATCTACTGCAAAAATTAGAAACAAATGATATGGTTATTAATACTTCAAGACTTCGCTATCGACGAAGAGGTCTTTCAGATGAAAATATTGCTCTTATACCTGATAGTGTCCAATTGAACCTTTCACATGGCACTACTCAACGAATTTAAAAAAAGACCTGCATTTAAAGGCGTACAAAATTCAACTGAACCATGAACTTAAACAAGCGGACCACCAGAAACGCCGTATATTTGTGAACTGGGTTTCACGAAATAAAGAAGTGGATGATGATTTTTACAAAAAAATCATATGGAGCGATGAGTCATTTAAATGGGTATGTGAATCGCCAAAATTGTCGCATCTGGGGTAGTGAAAATCCTCATGTTAAACAGGAAAAACAAATGCATCCAGAAAAATGCACTGTTTGGTGTGCATTGTGGGCTGCATGAATTATTGGGCCATACTAAGAGCGGTAGCATGTCAATAGAGTCGTGGAGCACATTTGGACGATAATCTTGTGTTTTACTCAAAGAACGAGTCGATGGCCGAGTGGTTAGGCGGCTGACTATTGTTGTGAGAGAACGATAGGTGCCGGGGTTCAATTCTCTGGAGGGACGGTGACATTTTTCAGAGAGTTTAATCCCGATCGACTTGCCATTCGCTGTTGGGAGCAAAGTGATTTTACAAGGCGATATGATGCTGTCACAAAGCCATTTAAACACAACAAACTAAAACTACACCGCAAGAGTTCAATCTGGATGCAACCCTTTAAAAAAAAAAAAAAACAAATCGTAAAGTTCAATCTGGATCACCCTTTACTTTTCGTAAAAAAATTGACAAAGACGAATTTTCTCTTGAACCCCTCCATAGAAAATCCAATTTGTTGTTTCAAAATTTTAGCTTTCTACCATCGTAACATACCTGACAAAAGATTTTGCTAGCTCCCTAGTAAAATAGTAGTATACATAATAAAAGCCTAAAACTTTGGAGCAATATAGACCAAATTTAAAACAATCTGGAACAATAAAAAATTGATTTTCAGAAGAAGAAGAATGGGGGGTGGTTTAGATAAATTTTGATATTCTTAATTATTTCGTGAACCATACAAAGCTAAAATTTTGGAATGTTATTCGGAATAATTTGAAACAACTTTCAAAATTTCGATTTTAGAGAAAGAGGGGAGCGTGGAGGGTCGGACTACACAAAGAATAGCTTTTCCGTTTGTGTTTCCGACAATTTTTTAATATTAAATTGCAAAACTCTGGAACAATGTAAAATAAATTTAGAACAAATGAAAACGTTGTGAGATGCCACAACATAAAAACCTATTAGTCATTTTCTGGGTTTTTTATATTTTTTGTGTTTTTATATGTTCCGTCATTGTAAGCTGTATGTGGAATCACCATTAGACTGCTTAGCAGATCGAGATATCTAGTGGGAATGACAATCCACGAATTGTCCGAGCTAGATCGGTATCTGCTGTACCCAGCTGTGCTTTGTAGTGGCCTACGGTGGGCTACTTCGGAACTTATCCACTAGAGGGCATGGGGTTGGAATTAATTCATTGTCGGAGGTATTATAAAATTAATGTTGAACAAGTTTAAGTTAAACAAAAATTCGATTTAAAGTATCTTTGTCAGGCACCAGCTGGCGCATATGCTAATGATAAACGCAATCTGAAATTAAAATTGAAATTGCAATTATGTACATTTAAAATTTAAAAGAACAAATGAATCATGATTGGATTACAAATCTGCCCAAAACTGCAAGTAAATGCTACACGATATTCGAATGGTTCGGTATTCGATTGATGATGAGAGCCCATGCGCTCTCGAAACACGCGTCCCGAGTAATTAATCGAACATTGTGGAGTTGGTGTTATCGATGTTTTATTTGTATCTTAAGAGCTCACAGTCCTCGAAATCACACAATCAATGAAGAGGTTTTTAAGTTTTTCTTTTCCTTTTAATCTAACATCTAACAGTGCTGTCGAATCTTCACAAATGCTGGTACAAATGTCATTATTATTATAATCGTTTTGAATTTGCTTCGATCTTTCAATTTTGTCATAAAATTAACTTTCTAAATAAAAAGAGTTCTTAATGTCATTCATAATTTTGAAATCATCGTTAGTCTAAATATAAAAGACCACATAGATACATATATCTTCTCATGTTAAGATAGACATTATACAGTCTGTTTCACAAGAAAGGAGGCGAGGTTTCTTCGACAGTTATCAAGATATTTATTCCAACTTTTTTTTTACATGAATATACAAGTAAAATGCAAGGGCGCAATTGACTAATATACAGTACAATCTCCTCCACCATTAAGAAGGGCCTGGCACCTCCGAGGCATATTTTCAGTCTAACTTGTCGGAAGAGCACGCCATATCTTCCGGATCACCCTTGAAAGCTGTTTCAAATTGTGAACAGGCTTGCCTGCAAGCTAACGCTTCATAATGACTCACACGTTCTCAATGGGGTTTGCGTCTGGAGACTGGGAGGGTCAATCAATGGTGACAATGCCATTTTTCTCTTTCCAGGCGGCTCCAATGCTTCGGCCCGAACATCTTCTTAGCCGACTTTAAAAGGCCACATTTGTAAATATTGAGCATTTTGATCGAATCCAAATTTTACGTATAGAGCTCCAAACAACCTAAGACGTGCTCTAAGAAGCATCCCAGACATTTACTTACTTCGCTTCATCCGAAAACATCATCTTCATGCAATTGTAGTCTTTCTTGTCGCTAGTCCAGCTAAAGAGTTTCTCGATGTGGGTTACGCTTAGTAGAGGTTTCGAGCTCGTAGGGCGATATAATAGTTTTTCTTCGTTCAAACGTCGCCTGGTCGTGTTGAGGCTAAAACGAATTCCCTTCTTCGCAAGTTTAACCTTGGCTTCACTCAGGTGCATAGTGGGATGATCCCTGAACAACTGGACAATCACTTTGTCGTTTTTTCTAAACGTTGCTCTCGTTTGACCGCGTTCAGGTAAATCATCAACATTTTTTAACTCTTTATAGCGCTTCATCCACATCTCAACGAACTTCTTTGATTTTTTAATAACTTTGGCTGCAGCAGCATACGATAATTTTGGCCCTTTTCTATGCGTGCACAAGAGGACAGCCTCAAAGCATTTTGCCAATCGACTTTCTTGAACGTTTCGAGCAATACTGACATGAATTCGCAATGGCGTCGTAGCCCATCGATGGTATGATCGTGCCGAAAGAAAAAAATAGAAATATCTTTCCTTTTGCTAGCAAAAACCTCGCTTCCTTTCTTGTGAAACAGATTGTAATATCTAGTAAACAAAGCAAAATAATACAATGCAATAAATTAACATGAAAACAAATATTACTGATGTGATATCGATATTTATTGAGATACTGTAAGATATCAAATTAATTAATTCATTATCACGTTACTAAAGTTGCAATGAATTTGTGTGTTAAAGATTAAATTTATAGATTAATGGAGAATTAATTGATATTTGAAAGAGTTCGTTTTGGGGGAGGGAGGAGGAGAGGGGAGGGGTATTTTGAAACATTTTTTCCATTATTGATCTGTGTAATAATTCTTCTATGATCAGTTCACTTCGATTGAATCTATTATCCATTAAAATAAACTTTTATATATTATACAGTATAATTATTTATTTAGGTATCATATTATTACTCCTATAACTGCATATTCGATATTGTGGGAACCTCTCTCGCTAGTGAAACGTACTCAAAAGCGGTAGTCAAGAATGTATACATACAGTGAATAAGTATTAGGTTCGTTTGCTCCGTAAACCGTGACACACTACGAAAAAATTAATAATGGATACACATACGCGGACAAGGTAATAGACTAGTAATTTAATCATCATCGCTCTTATTTATTTTAATATTACCACTGAAGTGAACGGACGTCTTGGCTTTCCTGCGGTCAGCTCTTATTTTGTTTTTGCTACGCTCATAGTTCATTGTCACTTGCACACGAGCCAGTATCTAGATGTATAATGCGCTGTAAGAACACGAGATATAAGGAAACGGCTTCAACTACGATAAATATGAGAAAAAGTGGTAAAGCAGAAGTAATTTAGTTTTATGAGGAAGGTTGGAAAAAACGTCAGAATAAATTACATCTAATGAATACCTTTCTCGAGTCACAAGTACTGTTTTTTTCCCCTATTTGGTATATTATGACCTTTCAAAACAGAACCAGCATTGTTGCCAATTATTTTTGTACATTTCATAATATGTTGGTTCAAAAAAAAAAATGTCATGATACATTCTTCAGCAATTCATGTTAAATCTTACGTATCTCAATAACATTCTGGGAGTTTTGTTGTCTAATGCACCTGCTAGATTAGGTTATTGTGATAAGTTCACGGTATGTTTGAATATAAATTATCTCCTAATGACTCCATTATACAAACAGAAAACTATGTGAAGGTCATATCTGACTTTCTATGCTTAGTACACGTATGTATTAACATTTTTTTCCTCCTAAATTAGTTACAATCTTTAAAAAAATGTATTTATTGTCTCGTGCAGACATACACATTACTAAATCTAATATTAATTATATAATTATGGTTTTTAAAATATTTGGATTATATCATTTAAAGAAATATAATATAAAATATTCCCCTAATGAATCTGCAAGGATTGGACACAGTAGTCACTCTTGTTAAGCTCCTTCCGGCGTTTAATCATCGTTCGTTCAAGAGCATCGTAGCAAGACATCGCTGGCACATAATTACGTCCAATTTCCTTTTATTATACGAATGCAATGATTCACCTGAGAGGTTGCGAAGCAGGTGACCATCACGGTACCTTCCAGCAGAACCAGATTTGTCGTTGAGCGAAGAACATGTGTCAGTACAATTTAGGATTTAATGCCATGTACATGAACTTATTGCGGTGATGTAAAACGCTTCTTAAGATTGTGAAATAGCTTGTCCTGATGGATGTTAATGATATTTTCTTGACGCGGTTCTCGATCTTAGAAATGAGGATCAATGTGAGGGTTCTCTACCTGGGAGGGCAGGGGTTCAAAATTTACTGTCCAATTTTGGTAACTGAGCAACTTATTTAGAGTTTTTTAAATAGAACACCCTGTATATTTTTACACCAACGGACGAAGAGGTAAATTATGAACAATTTTTGTTAATATAACCCTATGGATATCTGTAGTCGTTTTTGATAAAAATACAAAATTCATAATACGTAACTATTTAATGTAAAAATAAAGAAAGTAAACATGTAAAATATGTAAAAAAAAAGAAAATGGACACTATAGAAGGTTTTCAAAATGCATTCCGTTCATTTGCAGACAAAGATGCAAGCGATTATTGAAGGACTGTCCTACTTTCCTTAATGTCTCCGGACTAATATTATTTAAAGCATTCGTTATGCGATTTCTCATATCTTCTACAGTTTTTTCCTAATTTATTGGTCAATAACGGTCGGTTTTATTAATTACAGTTAAATAACTTGAAAATGATACGACTGAATAGTATCGAAACGTAAATTTTAAAAAAAATTAATAAAACCGACCGTCATCGTCATTGCCCAATAAATTAGGAAAAAAATGATATCAAACACGGTCAAAGAATTGGACAAGATAGAACCTTCTACAGTGGTGGGTTCCTCACGATATACAAGTCCTTTTATGTGCCCTCGCAAATAAAAATCAAGTTTGGTTAGGTCGGGAGACCTAGGTGGCCATTGCCTCGGTCCTCTCCCGATGCATTTGTTTGGAAACATTTGATTTAAATGTTCACTCACAGCCAATATGAAGTGAGCAGGTGCGCTATCGTGTTGGAACCATATCCTTTGCCGCTCAAGAGGAATCACTTGTAGTAAGTTTGGCAATATGTTTTCTAAAAAATTGAGATATACGTCATTATTTAAATGGCCGTCAAAAAAGTGGGAACCCACTACTCGATCACCAATAATACCGCCCCATACATTTAATGGCACATGGCATTCTATTTGTTGGCGTGGTCTCTCCCACTGGTTAATGTAGATTTAAATTTAAATTTTATTAATTCAATTTAATATTTTAATGTGTGACTAGTGTAATAATACTAATTTTAACATGTTATCTTGTTGTTGAAAATGTTTTTTGGATTTACATCGTCAATGTACACTCTTAATTTCACTGATGAAGCAATAAATAAATTGCGAAAGCTTAGAATTTGAAAATTTGAGTCTATTGTTGGAATCTTTGGCTGCCATACCCACATTTCCCTCTTATGAACTTAACGAGTACAGCCAGTACTTCTTTTCGAAATACATTTAATGACCATCTGTGCTGGCGATCTATTTTCCTTACTAGTCGTGGGTTGTGATTGGGATAATAATGAAAATTATGGCGATTAAGAAATCCATTTTTATGGAAAGTCGCTTCGTCCGTGAACTTTATTTTGCGCCCAGTTACAAAATTCCACTCGTTTTTCATAATCTGTTTCAAGAAGGTCTTGATGCAGCTGAATGTGGTATCCATGAAAGTGATTTTGTTTTAGAATACGTTGAACCGATCTCTCACTGATTCTCGTTTCTTCAGCAATTTCCTTTTGACTAGAAGTAGGTTTTTCTGCTGCTACCAATAATACAGTAATGATTTTCCTCAATTCTTGCAGGTTTTGGTTTTTTTGGTTCTCTGTATCTCCCGTTTCTACGAACCTATTCAACATATTCCTAAATCTCCTTTTGTCTGGATGCCTTTTGTGGATATTTGTGCCCATAAATTCTACTTGCAAGTAGACAATTCTTTTAGCTTTCATCTAATACAAAGATCATATCTACAAGTTCTTCTTTAGAATAATTCATACTACCAGATGCACTTTCTTTTCAGAAAATGTAAAATTTAATCGAAAAAATCAACCTTATTTGACTCACTATGGAACCCAGTTATTTTGACATAGTTGGCAGTACTCGTGTTTTATTCATCCATAGCATACAACATACATAATATTTAAATTTGATGTTTTCATCAAAAACGACTACAGATAGCCATAGGGTTATATTAACAAAAATTGTTCATAATTAAGCTCTTCTTCCGTTTGTGTAAAAATATACAGGGTGTTCTAAATTGGACAGTAAATTTTGAACACCCTGTATACCGTAAAAGTTCCAAATTTTGCCCAAAGCATCTTGTATTTGTTGACCGAAGAATCCCCAATTATTTCATTTTAAACTTCACATTTGTGGCAGTACTGTTATTTTTAATGGTACTGTGTAAATATTAATTTTTTAACACAAATATTCATTGCACTCAACATACACATCAAAGAAAAAAAAAACAAAATAGGTACTTATACATAATGGTCAGCCACTGCTAAAGATGCAAAAAAATGCTGGGTGTTCCATTTAAAAAAAACGTCGTGGGATTGTAATCGTGATTTTTGGAGCACTCTGTATAGTCAAAAATAATTTTAGGATATACTTCTTAATGTCCAGGTATATAAAATGTATTATGAAAATTGAATCTAGTAGAAGTAATTACTTCAAAATTTACGAAATGGATACCAGATTAAGTTTAATGCAGGCAATACAAAGCAAAGGACATAATTTGAAGTAATTGCCATATTCATAAACCATAGAAAAATGGCATCTAGCTCAGATTTTATCCGGTAAAAAGATCAGAAGATGTCTGAGATTTCGGTATTAATAGCTTTTACACCAAATGCGTTAGATCATAGTTTCAAAACGGAAATGACGAAAAAAAAGGTAAGCTGCATACTAAACAATGACATATGTACCATACCATATATGAACGTAGCCAACAAGTTCCGTGTGCTGAGACACATGTTCAAACAATCGAACGAATCCGATCAATGGGTAAAACGATCTTCGAGCTCGCGTATACGAGATGTCGGAAGACAGAGAATATTAATAATAAGAAACCTAGAAAAAAACCTAGAAAAAACATAATTAGTGTAGGCTATGTAAATGTGTTTGATCGTTGCTTTAGCCACTACCACATAGACTATTTGACATTTGTAACCAAAGTTTATAACCTCGAAATGATACTGCAATATAAATAGAAATAAATAATTCATTTAATGACAAGTAGGACAGATTGACTTTTACGGGAAGACGGCTATCGAAATTAGTGGTTGTTGAAATGTATTAACAACAACGATTTATTGTCAAAAACATCATGTTTGCGAAGCACTGCGCGTTTTAAAAAGAAAAAAATACCGCGAAAAGATATGAAAACTAACCTAAAAATATGAAGCTGAAAACACAATGATACAATGGAAGCATATATAACAGAGCTATCGTAATTTT
>CM043019.1:27850538-27911977 GCA_023690525.1 Holotrichia oblita | reverse complement strand
CTAAAGGATCAAAATTACATAGTTTATTACGGACAGGTACCTTAGCACACTGGTATTATATCTACAATAATCTGTAATAATTTGTGCAAATATATAATTTCGCCTTTTTAATTCTTTAATTATAATAGTGCAAACAACATCTAAAAAGTAAAACAAACGACTAGTACATTTATACATCAAATAGATTCTAGTTAATTTCGTTTTGGTACCGTCCTGCTTAAATATCGATATGCACTCGTTAGCTTTGGCAAATATTCTAAAATGCAATAAAATGTCGGGTCGCTATATCGTTGAACGAACTATAAAAAAAAATCTTACGGCAATCTAAAAAACGAAATTACAAGTCTAGGGAAAGTTATTGAGAAAAATCGTGGATAAAGTATCGACAAAATTCCTTCATGTGTATCGTATCGTCCTTGGAAGGACATCGATTCGATTGTTTATTTCCAGCATACTATCATTCTCTCGCATCTGTACAGTCTCTTCTAGATTTTACCCCACGTTTCGATGTGTGCGAAATCTTCTAGTACATAACTGGCGAACCACCACAAAGGGGGTTATAGTAGGGATGTTGTCTCGCGTTGTTTAATAAATGGGAGCGCAATGGTTATTGCGCATCTTTCGAAATACGCGATCCGTAAGAACGTGGTGGTAGCGTAGTAGAAAATACAGCAGTATAGTTGCGACGCGCGTCTCGTCATAAAAGATTGTCAGATTACGATCATACAGGAGGAGAGATCATACATTTTATAAAATATCTCGAACCGTTCACCTGTTTTATCTACATACACAAACCGTGTTAAGAATCGAGTCGCTCTGTCTGCACGCTTCTGCTTCCGCTTCGAGCTAATTTTAGAGTCCGTGTTATTTAGAGAAATAGTGCGGAAAGTGTCTCTCCTTTTGCGTGATAACCACGTATACGTACGGCGTCGCGCCTCTCTGGAGTTAATAAGCCGGTTTTTGGCGTTCATACGTATGTATACACTTGTGTTGTGTCGTACCGTGCGGAGTGATAGTTTAGCAAATTTTGTATTCGAGGGATACGCCCGCTGAAATTTATTTTCGTTTTTTTTAATTATATTTTATGTGAGAGTATTCAAAATATGTGGCATGAATTTAAGATCGTGTAAAACTGTAAGAAGTAAGTAGTAAGCACACGTGGTTTACATGCTGTTAAGTATAATTTGAAACTATACCTAATACAGTGACAAACAAGGAACTTAATACTTCTATCTTGATTGATTATCTTCAATGACACTAGTTGAGAAATTATGGTAATTAGATGTGATTTAATCGATTAATTTTATTATTTCTAATTCTAAGAAAAATGTACAATACCAGGGACATGTATTTGCTTGCTGATTATTACGCCTTTGAAGCTATTTAGCAAATTAATTTTAGGACACCTTCTTAGAGAGAAATAAAATAAATAGTCGTATAATAGTTAGTGATTTTGGTGAAAGGAATAAATAAATTACATAACCGTATGGGCACGTTTTGCATAGCATGGCATAGATCCAACATATTCGATTAAAAAAGATATCTACTATTGTTTTATAAAAATATCTTACAAAATAAGCTTTTATATACGAACTTAGTATATATGTGCAGGGTGGCATTAGTCTATAATTCCCTTATTGTAGTGGATATCAAGAAAAACTAGATAACTAGAAACTAACATACATTTTTTTGAATTAAACATCCAGTATACTTTGCCATATTTGAAGGTCATCAGTGAGTATCCATACATGGTGTCTCACAACAATCTTAACCCATTTTTTATATTAAGTGATATCAAAATTTCAGACTTCATGTTAACTGAAATAATTTGGCTGTTTTGCGACTTCTTGTTAACTAAAAATAAACATCGATTTTCTTATCCTTCTTCAGGGTATTAGCGCGCAATTCGGACACACTTTCTTATGAAAATTAACATGAGGTGTCAAATTATTACACTCACATCCGATCTAGTGATGTCATCGGGTGTCCTCAATATATATGACATTCTGTCCTCTGACAGCTACTGTCAAATTTTGGTTCCGGACATAAAATAATCTGGTAAAGCCCAACGAAAAAACAATAAACCAATTGACATTCTGAGGGTGGTAAACTTTAAGCACCGATATTGCACACATTTTGACAGACGTCAGCTTCAAACATTGACGGACACAGTGTACAATCAGGACTTGATATTGGCAACAGCTACTCAAAATCAGGTCCAAATCAGGTAGCTGTTTCCAATAACAGGTGAATCTGTATCGGATAGCCTATCTACTTTTTTCTTTTTTAGATTTACTTATTTTTATATTTTTTTTAATGCAGGACGTAGCAAATCTTTTAGTATTTTGACACTAAAATAATCTAGTGCAATTTCACTTAGCAGTGAGAAAAGAAGGATATATAGGTTATCCATAAGAAAAAAATTAATAAATTATTATACAGAGTGTGTAAAAATCACTAACAATGACTGATGTCTCTGGAACTGGATATTGCCGATAACAATAGCACAATTTACATAAAATGCTCTTCTTTTTTTAAAGGTAAATGAATTAAATAATAATTTTTCAATTTTTAAATTTTTCTATTTTCACATATAACTTGTATAATAATTTTTCGCTGTGAGATAAAATTTTTTCGACAACGCAGCAAATAACTATTTTCTCGCTGTGAAATAAAATTAGCGCTAAATTATTTTCGACAACGCAGCATAAAAGGCGGTATGATGCTGTCACAAGTTCATGAGTTGTTGAATGACAACCGACGAGTTTGCTTCTTATTTTAACCCGCACCCTCAAAAAGGGCTATTAAAGTAGGAGCTTGCCAGTCTGACCACCTAAAATCTCATCTTTTATGATCATAAATTTAGCTTTCCGAAATGTGTTTTTTCTATAACTGCTCTAATCTAAACCAGTGCAGTCTTTAACAGTTTTTCCTTGTTGAATAAGATCTGCGAGATCTGTTCCATGACAGCTGTCAATATTTGTTCAAAGCAATTGTGAAGAATTTTTTTTGTGGTAGTTGTGTCATATGTTTCAATTTTCGTATTTAAGACTACTAATCGATTTTGAACAACTTGAATAACTGCATTAAAACGGGTCGATAGCCGCAGTGGTTAGGCAGCTGACTATCGTTGTGGCGGGACGATAATAGCCGGGTTTCAATTCTCTGGAGGGACGGTGACATTTTTCTCGGAGGATTGGATTCTGATCGACCGGTCATTCGCTATTTGGAACAAAATTATTAACAGCGCAGCATTATAACAGGCGATATGATGATGCCATAAAGCCATTTAAACACAATTTACACACACAAAACTGCACCGCGAGAGTTGCAGTGATAGCCAGACAGCTTACGCAGTCACTGCAACTAAGCACCCACTACGCATAAAAGAAAAGTACAAACTTAAGATTTTGATATTACTAATACTCATACTTATACAAATAGTTATAAATCGTCGTAGTATACCCTGCATGCAAGGCGAATCAAAGTACACGATTTTTAATTACACTAATAAGATGGATTCCTATATCCGCAAATTTGAAGAAAATTAAAAAATATCTTCGAAACTATGTATTTTAAAGATGAAGAATGTTAATTCCATAGTAATGTTAATATAAAAATAGTATGATGCCAATCCGAATTATTCAATTCTAAAATTGTATGTTTATTTCACCACATAGATATGAATCATCCTGTATAAATAAACATATTTTTAAAATAAAGAACATATTTATAATTATCTACAATTTTTGTAAATAACTTTTTTGGTATCATTTATAAGGCAGTTATAGACCGTTGTCATGTTAAATAACTCAACCTTCTGTATACAGTGTGTTTCAAAAAGGGTAGAACACTCAATTATGATACATGCTACTTGATGGCATTTTTGGATGTCTTCTTTTCATGTTCACTTATATCAGAGACAACTTTTACCATATTTTTAAAATTGACATCCTGTATATTTTTTACATTTTTCGAATCCGTTTCGTTCTTTCTGTTCTTGATGACTTGAATTGGTTCAAAACTGATACATTAAAAAAATAGTTGTAACCATAGTGAATTAAAACGACTGTTTCATGTCTATCAATTTGAAAAATGAATATGTAATTGCTTAGGATTTTCCAAATTTCCGAATGTAATACTCATAAAATTTTATATAATCAGAAAGCAAAAAGGCCGTGGAATCAAAAAATGTACAATTTAAAAAACAAAAGTTGTGCCCGCTTTCAATTTGAAATTGTATACGTCGACCCAAACAGAAAATTATTTCGTAATTTTTTTTGTAAATTATTGAGTTTCTTGAAACACACGTGTTACATTCCATATATGTATGTATGTATATATACAGTGGGTACTGAAAGTAATGAGAAATGCTGTATCTTATGTATTGCAAATTGAGGTACTGTCGAAAGCAAAAAAAAAGTGGACAGCAAATTTTATACTGTTTAAACCTGGCGTTATTTAGAAATTTCTTTATTTGTTTAATATGAACAGTAATGCCAATTTAAAAACGTTAAAACTATTTTGGAATCAATTATAAGGCTCTCAATTTTGATAGATAACCAAATATGTATTAACAAGCAATTTTGAAGCCACACTTATACAGAATCACTTTGATAAAGTCGATGACAGAAAACTTTTTTGTCCACTTTTTTTGGATTTCAACTGCAAGTTAATTCCTAAAACTGTTATTTGAAACATAAAAAAAACAAATATGGGGTGTTGTATTCAGATTGTACAACTTTCTCATGGATGGAAGCATCAGGACATGATAGAGCTTTTTTTGCATGTTATATCATCTTCATTATTACATTGTCATGTATGCTTATGAAGTGACTTGCGTCAATTATTATTTCGAAAACGCGGTAAAAATTTGACAACTTGACAGGTTTAAGTGTTTTGATTTGAAGATTGATAATCGTTTACAAGGATTATTGTATTGATAGAAAATCAATTTTTATAAAGATTAACATTTATCAACCGGAAAACATTTTAAAGAAATGGACATTTTTTTACTATTGATATCTATAAATTGACAACTACTATAAAAAGAAAATAGATTTCACCAACTATTTCGAGCGAATTAAGCAATCAATTAGACCTATTTCCAGTAGAAAGAAGGCACACTTATCTCTTGAATAATTTGTGAGCGAATTAGAAAAAAAAAGCTTGGCAAAAAAGCTTTCTTCAGGTAATACAATTTTTGCGGCGATTCCATTGATAAAAAACGTAATTAGCATGTACCTGTCGTATTTTAAATTGAAGCCAACGTTTTCTTTTAAGATTCTAATAGAAATGGATTGATGAAGAACATGACGTTACAAAAACGGTTCAATTTAAAATTAATATAGATTAGAACGTATACAACGTGTATATTAGTGATGGTATGGGAATTCCAGTAAACGAAGCATGAACTTTCTAATCCTATTGTGTTAATTGCATGATGTTTCTGCGATACAAATTGTTCGCAAAGGTAATTGATGACGATTGGGAAATATTCTTGTTTAGAAAATGATTTTTCGATAGAATCAATATTTCAATAGTTTATTGCTTTGACTGCAGTAGGAGTTGTATGGTGGTAACTTCAATAATTCTGTAAATGTGGTAATGCAGCATAATTTCCTGTTTGAAGATAATCGATTAAGATAACTCCATGATGACCCAAAAAAATTGTCACCATCACTTTCCCAGCCGAAAAAACAGATTTTGCTTTTTTTGGAGGCGATTCCCCCTTCGCAGTCCACTGTTTTGACTGTATTTTTGTTACGGCCACATTATGGTGTTTCCACGTTTCATTTGCAGTAATTAATCGGTGCCAAAACTCTGATTTATTGCGCCTAAACTGCGCCAACAGAGTTGGAACTGCTTATTCGAACTCGTTTTTGATCCAAGTTGAACAAGCGCAACATCCAACGTGCGAACAGCTTTCTCATACCAAAATATTGATTAAATATGGGACAAACACGTTCTTTGGACATGTTCATAACTTCAGCTATCTGTCTCATTTTAATTGGGCGGTCGTTTAGCACTATTTGACGAACTTTAGCGATGTTATCGTCGGTGATTACAGTTTTTGGACATCCTGAATGATCATCATCTCCCAAGCTTATCGTTTAAATTCCGTTGCCCAAAATTTCTCTGTGGTAAATGATGGTGCAAATCCTCCGTATACAGCGTCCAATTCATTTTTAATCTGCGTTGGCATATTGCCCTCCAAAAATAAATATTTAATGACAGCTTGATACTCAAGTTTGCCCATTTTCACATCGACTCACTCAAACGATTGTCAAACAAAAAGTGTGAAAAGCGATTGATTAAATATGGGACAAACACGTTCTTTGAATCATGTTCATAACTTCGGCTATATCTCTCATTTTAATTGGGCGGTCGTTTAGCACTATTTGAAGAACTTTAGCGATGTTATGGTCAGAGGTTACGGTTTTTTGGACGTCCCGAACACTCATCATCTCTCAAGCTTGTACGACACGTTTAAATCTGCTGCTCAAAATTTCACTGTGGTAAATGATGGTGCAGATCCTCCATGGAGCTATTGGCAATTAAATTGTTACGAATTAAAAGCTGATACTATATTAGATTGACTATTCTTGGAGCAAATTCTTATGCAATACTGTGTTCTAAAGGTGTCCTATGTGCACGATGGTTTCTATGATAATCTCCCCTTGTAGATATTTTTTCTTTATTTTACAGTATACAGGGTGTTCCATTTTCAAAAAACTTTGTTATCAAATAAAAGTTGTCCCTATTTAACGGGTTCCCATAGCTAGAAAATATTTTCGTAATATTTTCCTATTGCACCATCTTAAAGAAAAATTAATATTGTAAATTATGACGAAAACTTCTGCAAATATTAGGGTCATAGATTTGAGAACTGTCATAACTTTCAACAAAATTTTTTAAATGGATATCTTCAAACATTAAAAATTCTTTTTATTATATACTTTTTATTGTAGCGCCTAATTCAGCGAGAAATTCTACATCAATTCGTATTAAGGTCTCATATACCTAGTTTTTAAAGAAAATATCTACAAGGGGAGATATTGTACTTGGAAGTAACTAGAGAGACACCCTGTACACATTAGGCTTTCAGATGATGACCTGTGCTTCCACAACCTATGTGCTTATACATCGATTAAATCGTCCATATTTTTTTGTACTCATTAAAAGAAGAAAGTTTAAATATTTTATCAGAAAAATTTTTGCAATTTCAAATAAAAGTTGTCCCTATTTATACGACGCATTGCTAAATGTATTTTCAAATATATAGGATCCCAAAATAGGAAAAAAGGTATAAAATTTTTAAATGGATCACCCTATATATTATAAATTGAGATTCCACATGATATTACCTTCCTAGACCTATGTGCTCTTGTTTTCGAGAAAATAAATATGTTATCAAAAATGTTGCAATTGCAGCGCTCTCGTTAATGAGCTATACGATCAAAACTAAATAAGGTAGAAAATTTTGGTTTGCGCAAATTGATACGTCTTGAATTGCTTTACTATTTCCTATATTAACATGTACGGATCCTTTTGTTGACAAACAGTTACTGACGCCACCATTTGGAAACATTTAAATGCCAATAACTTTGTTTTTTTTTAATGGGACAATGTTGTGTATCTGTTTACAGGGTTGGATGTAAAATTAAATTCTCTTTCTTTTTATATAAGAATGTACCCATTTATCTTCAACCGTTTTAGAGAAAAATGTATATTTCTTCTGCTACTGTCGAAACAGACCACTTCAATTTGCACAAAGTAGGCTACGTAACAATAATATTATGACAGATATATTTAATAACCATTTGTACCATTTATAATTATACACAAGTAATAACCTTAATTTAAATTTGTATTATAAAGCAATTTCTAAGGATGATAACATTTTTGTTCCCAATCCTTTTATAAAAATGAAATTACTTTCTATTTTGTGACAAAATTCAGCTGAGAAGATATAGGTATCAGCCAATTATCTTGGCGTTTCAAGAAATCAACCCAATCATGCTGAGAAATGTTGAACAATCATTTTAAAAACGTGTTCGTAATTGTTTCGACCAAAACAGAAGACATTTCGAAAAATAAATTAATAAATTTAATATAACACTACATTTGTAATGTGCATTTCCTTGTCTTTTTAAAACTCTTTTTGTTGCGTTTTTTATGTTGTTATTTGTTGAAAAGTCCTGTTCTGTTAAAATTGTTTACAATACAAATTTAAATTGAGCTTATTACTTGTGTATAATTATAAATGGTACAAATGATTATTAAATATATCTGTCATAATATTATTGTTACGCAGCCTACTTTGTGCAAATTGAAGTGGTCTGTTTCGATAGCAGCAGAAGAAATATGCATTTTTCTCTAAAACGGTTGAAGATAAATGTGTACATTCTTATATCAAATGAAAGAGAATTTAATTTTACATCCAACCCTCACATAGATATAGGTGTCCCATTTTAAAAAACAAAACGTCAACAAAAGGATCCGTACAGGTTAATATTGGAAAAAGTAAAGCAATTCAAGACAAAATAGCAAAATTAATTGATCAAATTTACAAAAAAAAAATCAATTGGACGTTTTTTAAATTCCTAACGGAATTCCAATATATTTTTGCCATATATTTTTTTCTGCTAAGATGCAGCCAGTAAATAAATATGATGAAATACGCGTCTATGAATAGGAAAAGTTAAAAGCATCTTAGTGCGGTCTTAGTAGGCACTAACTAATAGCGTACTAACACCCTATTAACGTCCCGACTATGCATAAGGCTGTAAATATCTTAGAAACGGACAACT
The DNA here is from genome assembly GCA_023690525.1 of Holotrichia oblita. NCBI lineage: Eukaryota > Metazoa > Arthropoda > Insecta > Coleoptera > Scarabaeidae > Holotrichia > Holotrichia oblita. Next base: position 27,903,164 of record CM043019.1, on the reverse strand, counting down.
CGAATACTTTTTTGATAAGTGAAACTCCTTTATATAATATAATATCACCAATTGATAATGCACGACCACTCTTACAATCACATTGTTATATGCTCATTATCATTTAGATAACAAGTTTTGGTTAATTTAATTGTTCCATATTTACGAACGACTCGTTTCATTTAAATAATTATAACAATAATTGTTTTTAGTGATTTCCAATGAAACGTTATTTAAAAAATATATAAATTTGATTCAGTAAATACAAATATTTCTCGAAGCCAGTTAGAGTCCTATTAAAAAAAATTGGTCCAAGACTTTTTTGTGAAAAATGCAATCGAAGCAAAAAAAAGTATAATGCAAAAATTGAGAGTTTAATAGACACAAATCTGATGAACATTATACTAAGTATTAAAAGAGTTGTGTCTAATACACTATAACAGTTCATAAATATTATTATTTTATGCATTGTCAGCATTATACATCTAGGACATGTATTTGCATCATTAAATAACAATTAAAAATGTCGTAATACATCATCGGAATGCGTCTGAGTCTATGTAGTTACAATTTACGCTAAACAATATTCTGTATGGTATTCGCCAGCAGTATACGACCTTGCCATATTCGAAAATTATCGCTGTATATAGAATATTTAAAAAAAAGCATGACAATTGCTCAATTATTGACTGAACGAAACATACAAAATATAGAATTGCTATAAAAATCTTTATGCGGATACAATAAAGCTAGGGAAAATTACGACCGTTGTTTAACACGTGCCGTGCTATTTTTAACACGATCTGAACGAGAAAATTACAAAGCGTCCTTCAAACTTAAAACACATGTCATTACGATGGCTCTTCTTCTTCCAACTTACACATAACTTTTCCAGTAAATAAATATAATAGCGAGGTAGTTTTTTATGCTTATTAAAGCTACGCTGCAAGACATGCTTAATGAGTCACTTTGATGTAATAAGTAATAACTAACAACAGGTCAAGTTACGACGATTATTTGTTTTATTCATTTATCTCTAATTTACACTTCAAATTTTCGAACTCTATTTGTTATTACGTGACTATATTTACTGCGAAAATACTAATCTTTTTCGAAAGGTATTAATTGATTGCTTATTCCTCCATTTTAACGAATAAACAAATATGTATTTCAATTTATAAATAGAATCTACTTAGAATTTCATCATTGTAATTGTTGACCTACGGTAGGTCCGCTCATGATTTGCAATATTCTTTTTTAACTTTTTCAAGGCCATATATACCTGTGACTCATTTCAAATGCGTCTTCGAAAATTTATTTTAAAATCGTACTTTCCGTTGATACTAATTTTCATTTATTTGTTTCAGGGTTTTATCGTCATTAATCTCGGGGTCAGCCGTGGATTTATCAAATTATGGCCCCATCTCAACCGCGCCAACTATTAGTGTGGAGTTTACCAACCATCGCCTTAATTCTCAGTTATTTTTGGTTCAAAAAGAAGCGCATACAAGCACAAAGTGATCAAAAAAGTGTAGTTAACGAAAGTGCCTCTCAGCGAAGCGACAGAAATATAAAAGAAGAATTAGAAGACGCTATTAGAGACACTACCGACGGCAGCGTCTCGTCACCGAATCGTTCATTTTCGCGTTCACTTTCGGGCGTAGATACAGCTCCGATAGACATTATAATCCCGCGCGAGTTACGTTCGCATAAATCGAATCCGATCGTTATATCCGACGAAGATTTAGATCTAGAAATACAAAAGATTAAATCGATGAAAACTGCCGCCGCTGAGCCTTTCAGAAAGTCGAAATCATCGAATGACGTTGATTCTATAAAGAAGACGTCGCCGATTGAAATTAGAAGATCTGATAAATCGAAAGAGTTCGCGACTCCAGTTGAGAGTTTTGTGTCAACACCGATTACACCGAAATACAAGTCTCCTAAAGTGATTAAGTGTACACCGCAGAAAATCATCTTGTCTTCGTCGTCGTCACCGATGGCTCAAAAACACGCTAAATCTTCCCCTGAGGAGAAACTAAGCACATCTAAAGTCGAGACTCAGGAGAAAATCGATAGTCCTAAGAAGATGCCAATGCTTAATTCCGTTGAGGAAAAGAACGTTGAAAATGAAGAGATGCAAAGACAGAATGTTGAACGTGATTCGGCCAACCATAGTCCTGCTGATGTTATGCTGGCTAGTCCTTCACTAAGCAGCATTTCCGATAACCATAGTGAGGTGAGTTTTGTTAAATTCATTTTAACTTTAATTTAAAAAAACAACCCTTCAAAATTTGCTTCAAACTGAAATCTATAATCAACAAGGATATAGTTTTATATATTTTACCCTTTTTATTTAACTATACACGCAAACATTTAGGAGATACTATTGCTTTCAGTTTCTGTTTCACTCATACATTGTGCATACAACGACAGTGTTTATATTTGTATTAAGGTAGGTCAGGTCTCTTGCACTTTTACACCAGTAGTATCGATTTAGTATATTTTCGTATTGTATTCTTTTTCGTATTTCATTCTACGTCGCATTATGGAATAGAAGCAGTTTTTGCAAAACCACAAAAACAATGTTAAACCTCACCTCCTCTATTGTTATTTTTTTCTACTGTATAGAAATTGCCAAAGATTTAAACCTAAATCGTCAGTAAAACGTCAAAATGTTATTTTTATCGCTGTTTGATTTATCAATCTTTGCATCGATATCTCGAAAATATTCAACAGAATAAAGCAATCCATGTAAATGCCAAAGATGGATTCCTTTAGATTCAGTTCGTTCTCTTCGTACCTTTTCAGTAGGAAGCAATGTATGTCCTTCAATGGATTGAGATCAAAGTCGTACACAATCATGTCCGAAGTACCCCAAGATCGAGTTCAGGACCACTTCCCTTTATAATATTTATAAATTATTATTGAATAATACTATTTTCAAGAAGTGGACGTGGAAAACACAGTCAAATTAATCTGAGCTGCTGGGATTTTTTTTGTAATATACGCTAATACTCATAAAAATTTGAATAAATAGAAAAATGTCTGCTTTAAAATTGAGTATTGTCTGAACAACGCGTAGAATTCCTCTAATTAATCTTAGATTGTTTGTTATGATATATTGTTTCCCATTCGTTTTGAAGAATATTCCAAAGCTGTTGCTTTGAAGTACGACCAGTTTTGCCCATCTTTTGATCGAATTCCATCAATTTTGCTTGTTTGTGTGCCAGATAAACCATGCATCTTTTGCCAACGTGTTTAAAATCATTGTCGTGCAAAAGTCGACAACGTTGACAAAGGACATTTTTGCACTGTTTTGCTGATGCTGCCGTACTCACAGCGCAAAAACAGCTTTTCTGGTGCTGTTATCCAATGAGTCATTTTGTTAATTAGTTCTATTTGCCTATCAAGTGCTTTACCCAGCCTTGCCCAGAAAGGTGACTCGTCCATAAAAACGACATTGCTCCAATCTCGATCAATATTCACTTGGGCCCACTGAAGTCGGTTGTGAACATGTTTTTCGAGCAACAGGTTTTACTTTTCTAGTGCGCCATGGATGATCCATTTTGAAGTAACTGCTGTCAAATGATCATTACACTAATATTAATGCCTTTTTACGTAATCTCGCTTGCTCTTGTCTCAAAGTTAGGGGCTCATTCTCTCTAAAAAGCTTTTTAAACCTCTACTCAATAAGTCATTTATCCATCATTTGGCGGTCTTATACAGCTGTACTCACAGAACCAGCGCTTAAAAGTGTTTTGCATACGCTGCAGTTATTGTGATCATCACCTCTAGTACCTATGCCCCTTCGTCCTCCCACCATCTTACGCTACCTCTCTGATATTTAGTTTAGACGTGGTCAACACGGTTTTCTTGTTATATAGACTGTAATTCTGAATCGATGAATAGGCAGAGGAAAAACAGTAGAATAGTGGACTTAATATGAGGCCCATAGATAAGTTTCTGTGACGTTTATGATAAAAACAATGTGGGTGAGGAAACGTTAGATACGAGGGAGCGTTTTTATATTCGCGAAATGAGCGGGTTGTAGGGGGGTGATTAGGCGCATTGGGGGCGTGGCCTGTGCAGCGACTCATAATTAGTATAAATACGAAGTTTCATTGTTATTAGACAGTTAGTCTTTGAGCTATCGTCAACCAAGTAACATAATCAGGAGTGAAAAGTGAAATATGGAAAAATCGCGTGTTCGCGTGCATTTTTGGACCTCTGTAATGAAGGCAAGGATGGTGTATTGAGTCGAATTGTTACTGGAGACGAAACTTGGGTTCATCGTTATGAACCTGAGTCCAAACAAGACTCCATGCAGTGGCATAAAAAGGGCACAGCACCTCCCAAGAAATTTAAAGTGTCGTAATCAGCTGGGAAACTCATGGCAACGGTATTTTGGGACTCGGAAGGAATATTGTTGATTGATTATAAAGATAAAGATACGCTTCAATATTAGAGCGGCTAAAAGAAGCCATTAAAGAGAAAAGGCGGGGAAAATTGACGAAAGGTGTGCTGCTTTTGCACGACAACGCGCCCGTCCACAAGAGCCGCGTTGCGTTAGCTGCTAATAGGGTGGGCTTCGAAATTGTGAATCACCCTACAGCCCAGACCTGGCCCCGAGTGATTATTACCTGTTTCCGAAAATGAAAAAAGAGCTGCGGGGTAAAAAATTTACTGCCGATGATAAAGTCAAGGAGGCAGTTTCGGCGTATTTTGCAGATAAGAGAAATCATTTTTTTATGAGGGTATAAATAAATTAATTGAAAAATGTGAAAAATGTATCCGTCTTGCAGGTGAATATATTGATAAAGAAAAATAATTTGGTTTTTTTATTTCCACCCCTTATCCCCCATTCCGCGAATATAAAAATGCTCCCTCGTACAATTGACATTCTTAAAGAAGAAAATCCATATTCCAGTAAGCGGAATCTCTCAGGATGTTATGGATCGTTTAGGAACAATAAACAGAAACCACTTTAAAAATTTGTTACAAAGCCATTTTCAATATTTTTTGTTTTGGGGTGGCAATATTTCGTATCTGTTTATTCAAAAATGAGTGAGTATTTTTTTTGAATATAGAAAAAAAAAGAGATATATCATTTAAAAAAGTATCAATGACAACGATAATACCACGAACAATTTAATGACACTTATAGATTTATATTATTAAATATGAATGGTTACCTGTCTTGTTGTGCAACCTATACATTCTCGTCTTTGTATTTCCTAAATCCCTGAATGTTCGTAAAAGTCTCTTTAATATCGATGTCCTCTTCTAGATAGAATTGGCTATTTCATACTTTTATTTTTAAGTTCAAACGTCCTGTGCCGAATAATGCTAAACTATAAATTGTATAGTGTTTATAGTTGGCCCGGTTAACTCTGTATAAACACTCCAGAATGAGCTAAACACATTTTAAACTATTATATCCATTACCGCAATTGTATGCCAATTTTTTTAAAGAGTGCTGGAGATTCCATTATTATTTAAAAAATATATCTGCAATTGATGACATTTTTCGTAATGTAAATGATAACATAATTTTTGTCAATTTTAGGGCTCAAATGACAGTGGTAAAGGTGGAAGCGACGTTGCAACACCACCCTCGAGAACACCGGCTAACGACGGCTCCATCCTAGGGGATGTCCCCTCTCAATTTTTATACGAATTCTGCATTCCACAGAATTTAGTCGGACGATTAATCGGACGTGGTGGTTGTATAATATCCGATATTAAAGAGAAGACCAGGACGAGAATAATGATCAAAAAACATCCTTCGAATTCAAAAATGAAAATATGCGCTATCGAAGGTAAGCTGTCCTAAATAAAGTGATTTTATTTTTATTAAATAAAATACACCGATTTGGTGTTATAGGTTCACAGATCAATATAGATAACGCCTTACAAATGATTAGAGAAAAATTCCCGTTAAAACGATACCCGGAAGTTACATTAGAACAGATGCCCATTCACGCACCAGTTGCACTAACTCCAGATCAATTACACGTAAGTTTAATTTACTTTTAAGTTTTATTTAAATCCTAATCTAAATGTATTTTTTAGTTAAAATTAATCGAAGGCATCAATAATGACACAATCATCAGCTGCATGGTAGCACCAAATCATTTCTTCGTACAACAACCAACACATCCTACTTTTTTAAACCTTAACATCCTTAGTAATTGCATGAATCACTGTTATAATAGCGCAGATTCACCCCTGTTACCCAAACCTATCGTCGAGAACACCATATGTGCAGCTCAATCGGAAGGTGATTGGTATAGAGTGATGGTGATGTCCAGTGATACAGATGCCGACACATCCTACGTTATATTCTTAGACTATGGCGGTTACGCTTACATAGAAAATAGTAAACTTAGACAAATTCGCGGCGACTTCTTATTGTTGCCGTTCCAAGCAGCGGAATGTATATTAGCGAATGTTAGACCTTTAGCAGGTAAGAATTAAATTTTACACTTCACTGCATGCGCATTTGCACTTTATTGGGAAATAATCATTTAATATTTATTCAGGTGAAAGGTGGTCCGATGAAGCGTATAGTATAGTAGCAGAACTCACAAAAGGAGCGTTAACATACACTCAAGTAGCAGACTACACGAATGAAGGTGTTCCTTTAGTACTGATGTATATATTTGTAGGACCACAGGTAAGAAAATGGCATTCGTTAGAAATGAGGGTTGTTTGCAGTAGGTAGCAAAAATATAATTCGAGAAATATGTTATTAAAATGGGAAATAGCCTGATTTTTTAATGTAACTGTCAAATATTTCTAATAACTTTTAAATGAGTATTTCGTACGGTTGTAAACAAATGACATCCACCTTTATAAACAATAAAGCGTACAATTTACAAAAAGTTATCTTATGCAATATTTCTCCTGTGGACCTACTTAAGACGTTGTTTTTCCTCATTTTCCAAAGAATCCGGGAAACTACAAAAAAAAAAATTTGGAACCAGAGATCACAGTCAGTACTCGTAACCCAAACAATATATTTTCATCGGTTTCTAAAATGAACCGTACAACTTCTTGTACACAAATGATGCAGCACCTCTTCTCAACACAGAAAATTTAAACTAGTTTCCGTCTAACTTATTTGCATCAAACCACCCCACAACATTACCCAACACATTTCTCGACGATACACCCCTAGTCCTCGAAACTCCCAGTGATCTGCAAGCTTACTTTATATGTAAAAGGAACCAAACGGAAACCAAAACAGATCCCTGCGAACCTGTGAAAGAATCACTCCAGAGTTCGAGGAACTTTTTCTCCCCCTTCCTGGGAAACCATTTGGATTTTTTATCCAAATTATTTTTAGATAATTTATTCAATATAAGATACACAATTAAAGACTTAAGTCCAAAAATATTGAAGTTCATCAACATTCTCAAAACTGCTGATGATTTCTTGCCCGAAACGAAACTGTGCTGCACAAAGTAAATTAGTACTTTCCAAAAAATCCAAAATTTTGCTTCTTTTTTATTTTCTGCGAATAAAATAGTGTGATTAGTATAGATAGATTTCATTCCTGAAGACCTAATAAAATTAGCTACGAAACGCCAAGAAAATCTAGGAGCCTTGGGAAGGAGTCTTGCCGCTATTGGCGTTTATAGTTGAGAGACTGCTTTCCTGTCGCTCAGAGAAGGTCGTGGACTCCTACTTGTGTATCGTTGCTATATTGGACTTAATATCCATGGCTATCATTTAGAAAGTGAGACTTTGCTGTCCGCAAAAATGGCACCTACAAATTTCTTTTTTTCCCCAATTAATAACGAATTACTTCAGTGAAACAGAATAATTGGAACTGGGTAGACAATCCTTCACAAAAACCAAAATAATTTGATGAACAAAGATTTTCTTGTTGAGCCTATTCAAAATGACTGCTTCTGCTAGATTTGCAAAGCAGGAAATGAGGTATATCGGGTTGTAATTTTAAAGAAATTATGGATCTTTCTTTTTATATATGTATTTCCACATGTTTTCGAGAAGTTCCAAGTCGAAGAATGGCATCCACGATGTGCCCCATGTAATTGATAGATGTTAGAGGTACCAGCTTTTTCAATACAGAGTTATAAATAGAGTCGCGTTCTTCTGGACTGATATGTTCAAGAAATTCTTTATCCAATTCAAGGGGAGTTCAAAGACAAACAGAACACAAAAGTGTGAAACGTATACATCCCTCCGCTGGAGATTTGGTAAACTATATCAGCATGTTACAATGAAGCAGGTAAACCTAATTCAAAGCAACTGGATTGACGATAGCCGCACGTCGTAACACACAGTGCATAAAGGAAACGTTTGTAGTTCTATCCTGACACACGGACACGTGTTTCGAACTTATTTGTTCTCATCAGTGTGTGATACAAGAGTATGAACTGACAAACGAATTCCCACATACCCGTTATATCAAGAAATTACTCGACAGAAACTCAGAAGATAACCTCCCTGACCTCTATCGGGCGATAACCAGACTCAACAGGGCAGATCACCGTCGCCGCACTGCAGGCGATACAGAGATCACGTGTGTACGCGCTACCGTCCTCTATCGGATAACCCGATAAGTGTAAGCACAAACAGAACACAAAAGTGTGAAACGTATACATCCTTCTGCTGGAGATTTGGTAAACTACATCAGCATGTTACAATGAAGCAGGTAAACCTAATTCAAAGCAACTGGATTTACGATAGCCACACGTCGTAACAGATAGAGGTCAGGGAGTTTATCTTCTGAGTTTCTGTCGAGTAATTTCTTGATATAACGGGTATGTGGGAATTCGTTTGTCAGTTCATACTCTTGTATCACACACTGATGAGAACAAATAAGTTCTAAACACGTGTCTGTGTGTCAGGATAGAACTACAAACGTTTCCTTTATGCACTGTGTGTTACGACGTGCGCCTATCGTCAATCCAGTTGCTTTGAATTAGGTTTACCTGCTTCATTGTAACATGCTGAGGGAGTTCAAAGGTTGGTATCAAATTGAGAGTGATAGACCGTCTGATGTTCATCGGCCAGAATTTCTCCATGAGTCAAGGTTGAAACTCTGTTCTGCTATTTATTTTTATACAACTCTTTAAGAAAGATCTACAATTTGATTTCAAAAGAATTTGCAAAGAAGACAATGATCTGGGATAAAGTTCGTAGCGTTTTATTGTTTTATTAATAAAATCCAACCGGTTATCCTATGGCGTGTAAATTAATTTATTTAAACCAATTATGCTTCGTTATTATAGACAATATTTCGCCATTTTTCGGGAAGAGCCATGACGTCATCGATGAAAAACTTCCGTGGTTTCTGGTTGAAAAACTGAATCAAGTGATTCTCCATCCACGACCTTTTACGCTTCAGATTGTCGTATGTGATCCATTTTTCATCACCGTTTATGACACATTTCAAAAAATGGCTCATTTTTATTGCGTTTGAACAGCGCATCGCAGATATTAATTCGGTCTATCATATTTTGTGCGCTCAACTCATAAGGAATCCATACATCGTCCCTTTTTTGTAGCTAACTTTGTGTAAATGGTTCAAAACAGTTTTGTGGTCAATGCCTAGCTGCATACTGACTTGACTGACACTGCTGGACGTTTTTACATATTTCTTCAGATTTTTCAGTGATCGAACAACCAGGGCGTAACTAATCTAACGAAAGCAAGCGAATCATTTTCATGCAGCATACATGCATCGTACACAGCATACATTTTTTCACAAGCCTGCGCAACGTTCTTCCCTTTGTCGTAATAATATTGCAAAATATAATGCAATTTTTTATTATTTTTCTCCATTTTCAAACGGAAACAACATTTTTTTCCAACCACTGCATCTATATCGATGCTGATACACTAAAAGTAACACTCGAAATGTCATTTTTTTCCAACGAGCGGTTAGTGGTGTGGCTGAAATCTGTGTTTCCCGAGTTATTATAACATTATAACTACAAAATGTTTAATAATTAGATGTTTATGCTACCAACGTTAAATAAACCTCATTACTTATAGTTACATAGAACGATAAGGGATTAGTATTGCAATTTACGGAACTAATTTATTTTTTTATAAAAACAGGAGGTCGTATTTCTAAACGAAGAACTAGTTAACAGAGGTTTAGCAGAATGGGTACCTCTGACGCAGCAGGACGAAACAGAGGGAGCAGTCGGCGGTGTCGTTTCGTAATAAACCAACGGATTTCAACTAAACTACAACGGAAAATTAACTTCTTTTTAGTCATAAGTAAAACGTTCGTCTTCGTTATTTACTATTTTTCGTCTGCATTAATTGCCTAAAGTACGGTAATTGTTGTGAATCATATATTGAATATAGAGAAGAGAAATATTTTTATCGTCGGTATTTATTTTGCGCGAAAACAAAATACGTGTTTAACTGTCAAACATTTTGCTGATAAATATAATCGTATGTTAATATAAATTTTTCTAACAGTTATATACTTTATATATTACTATCGTATACATACATTATAATATATTCGTAAAAATTGAAACAATTAAAATATAGAAAGCACGTGTAACTTATAATATCGTTAGAATGTAATTATTATTAAAGATTTATATGACGAAAAATGGTATCGGTATGTTTTAATTGTTTCACTTGATTAGCGCACCAATATATTAATGAAGTGCATAATATAATGAAAGATAAATACATATTTTACATAAATAACCATTTACCTCGACTCGTGGATATATTAAATATATAAACTTTACAAGAAAACTGAGTAGATTTTTTAATATTAGATGTGGGTTGTGCGTATTATCATCCTATAGGTAAATAATAAGTTAATTGCTATCGATATTTGTATCTAATTAGTGTGTTGTCACGTGAAACAAAATCTTTTAAAAACGTAACACGTCACTTCATTTTTTTTATTTTAATCAGTATTAAGACTTTAAATTTCATATGTTAATATAATTTTCTCAGGCATATGGTTATGAGTGTCTTTCCAAATTTTATTTATTAATAATTATACTTTTACTAAAATTGGACGATCATATTTGTGATGGGCTTTTAAATATAATTTCTAAATGAGGTTGGTAAGGAATTTATTTCAGCAAACAATATCAGCGATTTCACATAATTTAAATATCGATTGAAGTTAATTTTACAAAAAATTCTATGTATTCACGATTTACGTCTTTTTTAGCAATAACGTCATTTGCAGAAGCATTTAATGCATATCAATATAATAAATATACGTAATTCTTAAAATAATGACTTTAAAAAATATATACGTGAAAATCAACCATTATGCCTGTGAATTTAAAGGATGATACATTTATGTTATACGCAGTAATTTAAAATTAACACTTCCAATGATAGCTCAATAAAGAAATAATATTTGATATAACACGAACATAAAAACGAGTTTAAAAGATAACATTTCATTGTTGACACGAACTTTCTTTTTTAATCTGTGTAGTTTTTCTATAAGGATGAGAGCCCTGTATATAATGTATTTTTTAATATAATACGTAGATATAGAATAATCATTTTTATTTTCCTTTTTTTTCATATAATGTATATTTTGGGGACTACATAGTAATTATTATTAACAAGACTTAGTTTATTACCAATTATTTTTTGCAGGGTACCTTTATCTAAAAAAATTAAAATTCATAAAATGATAAATCCTAGTTTGTATAAGAACTTAATTGTTAGTTCTATTTATTTATTCACTAGCGTTTAAACACTGACAAAAAATAAAACGTATAACACTAATTGAAACAATGCACATAGTATTTAGTTTTCGTAAAATTTGAAAGTATCTCAATGAGTTAAGTTTTTTATTATCATTATTATTATTATTTTGTATCAACTTCACGCCCTGCACATTTTTTTTCTCTTTGTTAGTTTGTTTTCATTCTTAATCAGTTAGTTAATCGCGTTGAATTATTTAAATATATTTCGTTTATGTTTTTTATCAATTAGTTGCGTTGTAGGATATTTTCTAGAATCATAAATAAGTAGATTTGTATATATAAGGAATTCATTATTAGTTCTTGTATTATATATGTTGCTGATTAAAATATAGATTTAATGCTCAAGTAAATAGTCTTTCATTCATCTCCTGAATATCCTGTTCGCCAAATAATGTAAGTATAAAATTTTTAATTTAAGGTTTTTTTATAAGGTAATCTTTTCGAGCTACACCATAGGTATTATAACCATCCTGACTGCTTTTTCTATCTGAGATGGATAAACATAAAAAGTACTATTTCACTCACAAAATACTAAACCTTACTGTTAAACACGTCAATTTTTTATTGAACGTGTTATAGCTGTTGATAGAGTCAAATCTATAATGACACAATTCCAATGAAACGCAAACCAACTATGAATGAACAAAATTTGACTGCAAAAATATATTGAATGAATTAATTTTCTCCTCCACAAACTTTCTCCACCCTCTTTCGCGCTTTCAGAGAGAATGTTATTAGAAAATATCGAACACATATTTTATTAATTTTGTCAAAGAGCATTACTACCAAATTTCAAGAAAATGTAGGCATAAACACTTTTCCATATAAACTTTGCTACCCCATTTGTGGTGGAATTTAAAAAAATCTTGTTAAATGACGCATACAATATAAATTCAAGAACCGGTTCAAATTTCTACTCGACAACAGTTTGGGCTGGATATTAATATCATTGGAATAAATAGTGGATAGAGATAAATGGTGAATGTTATTGTAAGTTTTAATTGTCCAACCTTTATAACTCCATTTGCAATAAATTGCAAGAACTTTTAATTGGTGCGGATCAATTACAAAATTTTAATGTTTATATTAATTAATAATGCTTTATGATTAGTATTTTTGTTGATATTAAGCAAAGGACCTTTAATTTGACATATTCTATGGAATAACAGTTGCAGATGACAACAAATGAGACCGTGGTTAAGTAAAGAAGATCGACATGAAGTGAAGCTTGAAGATTTGAAGAATTACAAAAATTTTAGCTGCTCTTCGGTTCTCGGGTTCTCTGCCGTGTAGAAAGGTTGTGGTACTTGACGCTTCGATCATCTTGTCGTGATCTTCTTCAGAAGTGAAGATCCGACAGCAGCTCTGGAAAAGAAACTATCAGCAGCAGTTAAATCATCAATACCTAAAAAATTACACCGAAACATCATCAAGACGGGCTCCAGAACACCAAGATTATATGGACTGCCCAAGATACACAAAGAAGGAAATCCGATGAGACCTATAGTATCAGCAGTGGGATCCGCTACGCATCCTCTAGCCAAGTACCTGGCCAAGAGCCTACAACCGCTGGTGGGGAAAACAGAGACATACATCAAGAACTCCGCTCACTTCCTCGAAAAAGTGAAGGATGTGAAAATGGAGGAGAACGACGTTCTAGTCAGCTTCGACGTCAAATCACTGTTCACGAATATCCCAGCAAAAGAAGCCATCAACATCATCCGAGAACGTCGCCAAGAAATTAACATGGAAGATGACATCGTGGATTTAATAGAACTTTGTGCTTCATCAACTTATTTCACCTTCGATGGGAAATTATATGAACAAGTAGAGGGAACCGCCATGGGTTCACCATTGTCACCAGTACTAGCAAACATCTTTATGGAAGCATTTGAAGATACCGCCATCGCATCCTGTGAACTTAAACCGAAGTGCTGGTACCGATACGTCGACGACACCTTTGTTGTATGGCCACATGGGACGAACACGTTACCGAAGTTTCTGGAACACCTCAACACACAGCACAAGAAAATACAATTTACTATGGAACTGGAGAAGGATGGCACCCTACCTTTCCTAGACGTGCTTTTAAAGAGGAAGGAAGATCAAACTTTGGGACACCAGGTGTACCGTAAACCGACCAACACTAACCGCTACCTCAACGCAAACTCTCACCATCACCCAGCACAGAAACGCGGTATCCTAAACACACTAGTACACAGGGCCAAGACGATATCAGATAAAGAACATCTTGAAGCTGAACTCCAACATCTAAAGAACACACTACAAGAAAACAACTACAGACTCAAGGACATCACGGCAACCATCAACAAGCAACCCAAACATAAAGAGGAACCAACGAACACCATTGGAACGACCTGTCTGCCATACATCAAAGGATGTACAGACAAATCGGAAGAAAACTACACAAACACAAGATCAAAGTAATTTTCAACGCTCCTGAGAAACTATCCACCAAACTACCTTCGCCTAAAGATCCTACACCTCCACTCCAAAATCCAGGAGTATACGAGATTCCCTGCACTTGTGGAAAAGTGTACATCGGACAAACAGGCAGAAGCATCAGCACCAGATTAAAAGAACATATACGAGAAACTAAGTACGAATATACACTCAAATCACTTCACTTCTGAAGAAGATCACGACAAGATGATCGAAACGTCAAGTACCACAACCTTTCTACACGGCAGAGAACCCGAGAACCGAAGAGCAGCCATCAACAGCGGCCGTGAAAGCCTGAAGACTACATACAAAAAATTTTAATTTCAACGTTACATCATTATCATACGTTTATATTTGTCTCAATATTACAATCCTTTGATGTACAATATACAGAATATATCCACCGAGAAAGTGTCAGAATCGAATCAATGTCAGAGACTGAGCTTAAAACTGTTAAACATGATCAAAAACACTTCGGTTCCAAGATATTTACTAATGTAGATTGGAACATGATTCAAACCGAACAAGTACCAAAAGCAAATGTTTATCCTATTAAATTTAAGTGAAATCGCGACATTTTTCTATTGATGGTTAAAATATGTATTGTAAAGAAGAGGCCATTTTCTGCCATAACGAAATGTACTATACCTTATTTCAAAAAAAAGAGAGACAACATTCTGAACATACCCCCAGCCCAAAGTATAACATGTAATTTGCAAAATAAATTTTACGTGACATTCTCTGGTAAGTAAGGTAAAAGAGAACTAATCTATACTGAAAAAGAGATAAACTAATATAATAATTATAGTAAAACTTTAAATACAACTGTAGTATAAATAATGTCAGGATATATTTGACAATGGACAACAATAACAACATTTCATAATGTGATTTGACCTTACTTTCAGCTAATAAGAAACAACTGTCATTTGGGTCTGTTCAGAATTTTGTCTCTCTGTTATTGAAATAAGGTATAGCTAGAAATGACGATGATGTAAATGGCATTAAATAAAAATTTAAAACTCACAACAAGTGTTTTATACAGTACAAAAATGATTACAAGTACTTTTTTTCTGAAAAATCATCTTTTTTTCTCATCTTTGTAACTAACCCAGCCTGCACAGCCTCGTGGATTCGACGTAGATATTGGGTTATTTACGTCGCAGTCGAATTTATGTAGAAATGTGACATTGCAGGGACGTCTTAAAGTTACTTAATTTCAACTATAATAATTCTAATTTTACAATTCGATGTTTGTTATTTTGTTATGTCGAGTATGCTATACGATACAAAAGAATTGAATTACTTATAATGCCTATTTTAGTTTATTCGAATCTTTTTCACCAGGCCAGCCGCTAACTGTTTGAACGCCCGCGTGCAATACTGATTAGGCCGCCCCTTGTACAATCGTAGACATGCAAATTATGACAATGTTTTGTTTTCCTTTCGATATGATTTTGTCGCCGATGCCGCCCCCTTGAAAATGCTGCCCTTGTTAAATTATTAATACTCAACATTATTGAAAAAAATTAACGGACAACCATCGCGAATTTATTAGTTTTGAATATTCCCTTCAATTATTTAAATTGTAACGGACCAATATACGGAAAGTGACGAAATAAAGCATTGCATACATACGATGCATAAGGAATACTTAGGCATATTTCGAACTGTTCTGCAATTATTGATCATACGTGGTAGTAATTCCGCTTCTGCTTCACTTGAAGTTTCACAAACTAAACTCTTTAGATAACCCCATAGAAAAGTTCAGATCTGGCGAACGAATTGGCCATGGTGTCTGACAATTTCCTTTACATCACATCGGGTATAACGGTAAGTGAAGTCAACAGAGGCAATTATTTTGACTTTTTAAAACTGAGACATCTGTATACACTAAATAATTTGTCAAATTTGCGTGCATTTTAAGATGGTACTCTAACCGAAAGTAACTACATTCTTTATTAATCATAAACAGCAAATTTTCATTACTTTATTATTTATCTTCTCTATCATGCCCAACAATAGTAATAATTCGTAAAGATTTTAAGGTAGTAAGACATGAGATATAAATAAAAACAAATATTAAAAAATAGAAAATAATAGTATATTTTTAAAAACCTATATGTATACGCCATATTCCAATATATATTTAAGCTTAATAATATGTCAAGGGTTGTTTTTATTTTTTTGTTTTCCTCCTTCAATTGGTACGTAAATATGTTCATTTTGTTTGTCTAATTTAGCCGCAATTCGTGATAGTATAAGCAAAAAATCTGAGAGCCTATTCAGATAAACTTGAACTGGTTGAGATATTTCGCCTCGTCTTACGAAAGGAATGACACGTCTTTCCGCCTTTCTACAAGCTGCTCTCGACAAGTGCAAAGAAGCTGCGGTAAGACCACCGCCCTAAAATATATATTAAAAATTCATATGAATTAACTACGTTCAAAAAAAGACATGGTATTACAGGAATTATGTAATTCTCTGGTGGTGGTAGTTCTCTTTCATATGTTTTCGTCCAATCCTCAAGTTCTTTGATGTGTAAATGGGTAATATTTTTCTCGCTATTATCCTTATATTTCATTAAGCATGTTTGTATTTCTATTACTAATGTTTGGATTCGTTTTAGTTTATCGACGTATATGTGATTCGCTTCTCTTGCGTGCTCTTTAGCTATACTGAAAAATGTGGATCGATTTTATGTAAATACAATTATTTTAGTGAACGCTGTATACTATATGTTATGTATACAGAACCACCCAAAACCTCAAAGCTAGATAAAAAGTTTGTAATTTAAATACTAAACTCCATTTTCATATTTCGAATTGTCATTTTAAGATAAACCACAAAATAAATTTTCGTTTACCCCAAAAAGCACAATAGTTCTTCTGTCGTTCCAAGGACCTCAAATATTTCGTGATCTTTTGGCTGAACGTCTCCTTGATGGGTATGGGTTTCTCCTTGATCCCCTTTCCGGCAAAACTGATTTGGCGGGCAAAGACCAGTTCTAAAAATATGCGATTGCAAAAAATATTTACCGCAAATAACTCACACCTTTCTTTTTGGCAATAACTCCTGATTCGTGTGTAACAACGGATACCTATAAGTCTCGTAAAAATCATCTTTTTCAAAAACGAAAATCAATATTTTTTCTAAATTTTGACATTTCTGTTACTGCAAATCGTTTCAAAATCACATGTCAAAAGTGAAACATTGCGAAATGATTTTTGCCTTATTTTACCGTTGTAATACGTATATTGCTAATTATTCAACTTCAACTATTAATCCGAGTAATAGAGCTCCTTTACTATTGTATAAATATTTAATGCGGAAATGTGATCAATTACCAAAAGGTCCCAAACAGCATTATAAATTTCAAATTAAACAGGTGAGTTTCTAGGTTATTATTATGAAAAACTAACCAAATCAATTTATTATATTTTAAATAGAGTTATAAACAATATATGCATGAAACTGACCCTAAAAGAATAGATGAAATTATAGCAGCGGCTTACAAGGATATCGAGTGGATAATGAAAAAGGTAACCCTGTTTATTTTAAAATTATAGATTTGTTGAACAATAATTTCAGTACGTCAAATCTAATTGAACAATATGAAGATTCCATTGATAACGAGTGGATGTACAATCGACATCGATAAGTTTTGGATTTCTGCTTTAATATATCATGACAGACCGAATTTACTAAATAAAAAACTTAGCGGTATTATCCAATCATACTTTTACGAATTCAATACTGAAAAGATTAAAGATGTGACTGAATATCTTACACGTTCAGCAATTATTTATGAGGTTCGTAAATTATCGGAATTAACAAAAGATAGCTTACAGAATCTGATAATTGATATTCTATTTCCGCACGATAAAAATTTAAAACTCCATGAAATTAATAGGATTGAGTTTAATAATACGTCGAATAAAATATTTCTATCATTGCGGGTTTTAATTCGAAAAGTAGTTCAAATAAAAAATGTATCGAAATAGTGGTGTTAGATACAAATAAACATAAACTTACATTTTTCGCTATACAAGAAGAAGAGAATAAATTAATCGCCCCGGGATTTCCGTATCATTTTGAATGGCTAACGTCAGGACATATAAGAATTGCTGTTAATAATTTCGAAGATGCAGATACCGCAAATGCCGAGTGGTTAGTAGAGAAAGTGTTTCCAAAAATTATAAGCTGGGCTTCGAACGAACTTGTTGATAAATCGCAAGTTTCCTTATCATCGATTTGTTTGGAGAAGTATGTTGAATTGTATCAGAAATTGAAGAAGAAGTATGGTAAAGCGATGACTGAGGTAAGACAAGAAATACCGCACTATAGAATGATTGTAATCTCCTAAATTATATTTTAGATTTGGCCAGAAAATACTGATCCTTTAAAGTTTGTATACGAAGATGTAGCAATAGCATCGTACTTAATTTGTTTGTGGGACCAACAAAATGCAAGCAAAAAGCCAACGTTTCTAGACCTTGGTTGTGGAAACGGACTCCTGGTTCATATTTTATCTCAAGAAGGATATGATGGATATGGAATTGATGTTAGAAAAAGAAAAATTTGGGACATTTATCCTTCAACTACTAAATTACTGGTAATTCGACGTAATCTTATTAGCTGATACTAACATCTAAAATTATTTATTTCAAATTTCAGACCAAAACTATATTCCCATCAAGTTCATCATTATTTCCAGATACTGACTGGGTTATAGGAAATCATTCAGATGAGTTAACGCCTTGGATACCAGTAATAGCGATGCGTAGTTCTTATAAAACAAATTTCTTTCTATTGCCGTGCTGCAGTTATGAATTTTCAGGAGTTAAATATGCTCGTATTAACACATCAACAAGCCAGTATATAGATTATTTAAATTACGTGCAAGATATTTGTAAAATCTGTGGTTTTATTATCAAGAAAGATAAACTAAGAATACCTTCAACAAAAAATGTTTGTATTGTTAGTTATGGTCGTAATTATGAATCGAACGAATTCAATTTAATTAACGAAAGAGTTACAAAATTTATTGAAAGTAAATTTGGAACGGTAAATAAAAGGGATGAATGGGTGCAAAATTTTAAACCGAGAGATCATGTTGAGAAAGTGCAAAACTGTACGCAATTAAATCGGGATTTAATTAAACGGATTATACAACAGGTGGTTGCAAAAATTTTAGAAACGCCTGTTTCTTTTAATGAAAATAATAAAATTTGGAATAAAGGTGCTGAGCTGCCTTTGAAAAAATTATATCTGGGATAAACAAAGACGATTTAAAACAATTAAAGGATAATTGCGGTGGTTTACAAACTTTGTTACGAAATCACAGATACATTTTTGAAGTAGTAAATGGTCATGTTAAAATCAGGATACCTAAAACGATTAGTGAGACAACCAAATACAAGGATAAGCCATGTTGGTTCTTTAAAAATCATCCTGACGGATGTCCAAATTCATCTGAATTATGTGCTTATAATCATTGCAATTAGAAATAAAAATGTTGAAGAATAATTGTCTTTTATTTCCTGAGATATTCAAGAAAACTTGGTCGAATTGGTGCGTAAGAAAAGGAGCACAACAGGCCGTAGCACCTCAACTAACAAACTTGCTCATTCCATTTTCGCCATGCCTGCTACACTGCCGACAATGACCGCTCGAGACGGCGTGCGATTTCACTGAAAGATACACCTGCCATGTGCATACCTACAACCATTCCTCGCTTAAGTAATACGGACGGCTTTCCGTTACGCACAAAGTACAACTACATAGTACCCCTTCCCACTACAGTAAAAACGGCCGGTTTATTCTACTCGCTTTGGTTTCCATGCCGATGCGAGGGAAAAATTAGAAACTCGTTACATTAACTGAGGAGGGTCTTTCCAAATTGAGTCTAAGCCACTTAGAAGAACTTTAGACAAATTAAAGAAAACGTTTTATTAGGTACAGCACTTCTTTTATACATTAGAAATGGATGATATAGAAAGTGATAAAAATTTGATTTGTAAATAATAATTCTTTCAGATCAAATTTGGATAAGACGCATTTTGGCATGACGTAGTGGATAAAAGGTGGTGTTTGGAATACAAATGTAACTAAAAAGATGAGTAAATATATATCTGAAAGAAATTTATTTGATAGTGTCTTTACATTCACAATAATCTGCATCTTCTACGTAATTAAATATGGAATTTGCAGCTACATCGTCAATAACTTCATTGTTAAAAAAGTTTCGATAAAACTCACATTCTGGGTTTGTACTCCACTCATGGCCCAAAATGAGCTTTTAACAAAGTTTCAATATTTGAAACTTTTAGGGAGTTAACTGTTACACCTTTAGGAATACTATACAAAACTATTTTGGAAATATTTTTTCGCGTTGACGCGATGACGACCGTCCTAAATCGTTTTTATAATACTCTTCATCACGTACTGTTACGTTTCAATTTATTCTTTTTTTCTAGAATTATCCTTTAAAACTTTCCTTAACAGATCTTCTCCAATATCGCTTACATTACAATCTTCTAATTTGATGATTGTAGCTGCTTCCCCGAATATGTTTGTATACGAGTTTGGGCTGGTTATTGTAGGTATTTTCTTTAATTTCTTTTCTATTCTACCAAAACCCTATCTGACAGAAGAAGCGAATGCCCTCTGATTGGGAATACCATTTCAATTTCATTCACAGTAGGCGGAGCAATTTTATATAACAAAATAGGCTAGCATCTCAACCATTGTAGAATTACGGTTCTGTCCTCCGCAGCCATCGGCACAACGTCTTATTTTTCTAATACACTCCAAATTAGCAGTCGATAGCATGTAAAACACCGCAGATGCAATTTCGTTAGAACTTTTATGGTATTCATGTTCCATCCATATAAGTGATCTATGGGATGTACCTTTTACAACAGTAAACGTAAATGTACAATTGCCTGCTATAATACGCTGCTTGGTCTGGGACTTTAGGATTAACTAAGATTTTTTGGCAATCATATGAAAAAGTCAACATTCCTTCGTTTTCTTCCCTTAATATTTCAAAAAAATGTTTTGCTCCGTATTTTATGTACTCTTTTTTTTTGATCATTATGTTAGATTTCACATCAACATCTTTCTGAATTTTTATCCGCTCTGACAACTCGATGCATCTCAAACATGTATCCGTTGCCGGACTTCCAAAGCCAATATTAGCACAATTAAAAATGTTCCTGATGAAACTTCGCTTCACTTTTAGGTGATCAGGAACACTATCATAATACATTTCGAATAACTTCTTAAGGGAAATTTCACAGGCAGGCCCGCTGCGTGCGGGCATGCACCGCACAAGGGCGGCATTTTCAAAGGGGCGGCATCGGCGACAAAATCATATCGAAAGGAAAACAAAACATTGTCATAATTTGCATGTTTACAATTGTACAAGGGGCGGCCTAATCAGTATTGCACGCGGGCGTTCAAACAGCTAGCGGCGGGGCTGTTCATAGGGTAGATATTGTCTACTACTCTTTCCTCTGCAATAATTACTTTCTACACATTTCAATTTTTTAATAAATTGCTTTACGAATTTTTGTTTTTCTATATAAAATTTTTTTAACCTAGCACCACCTCTTCTTTCTTTGGGCATACGACCCGTTTTGATGTGCAAATTTTCTACTCTATGTACTCTGCTTTTACTTGTATGTAAAATATTCAAAAATGTTTTTTGTCACACTTGTAATATAAATTTGATAGTGCTATGGACTTTTACAAAATAATTTATTGAAATCGTTTTTCTAGAGAGTTCAGTTTTTTAGCTCGATCAAGTTTAGGCTTTTTAATATCTATATATTTTAGAATAAGTGCATCTTGCTCTGGTTTATTCTGTGATGCGAAGAAAGCTGCATGAAACTGATGTATATCTACCATTTTGAGTGACCTACACCTGTTTTTCCGGAATGCCCACAAGTTGGATAAAGTGGCGGCTCCTTTGCAGTATATCTAGAAATAAGTAAGAAATAGCTACATTCTACTCTATTTATAACAAAAATACGAAGGGGGTGTGATAATTTTAAACCTTGACTTAGATTTTTTTCAATAGTTTTTTTTTCACTCAGCTGGATTCAAAATGTTCTTTCTACCATATCCACGCGGTGATTCTTTTACCACTTCCTCCATTTTATATCAATTACACTGTTTTACTAATACTTATTACCAATAAATCTTTGAAACAATCAAGAATTTTTAACTTATTTAACGACTTAATTAATGCCATTCATCTAGTAACGCTAAAAAGCTATTGGTCGGATGGATATGGCCATGATATGGCTTACTTTGGAATAACGCCAGGGATGGATAAGACGCACTTTGGAATGGCTCTTAATTTTTAGGCCTGTTTCTTCTTATGTTATAAGAAGCGATTTGGAAGCAATAATCATGCATTACATAGTATAATAAGGCCAATATATAGGTAGCATTAGTTTATGCCTTTAACTAGAAATTTATAAAAAGTGGATAAGACCCTCCTCAACTCGTCTAGAGGAAACCTTTATGCACCGCTATTGATTTTCCATTATCCAGCTTAATTCTGCTGAAATATTAGAAATACTAATTAAAGTTAAATTAAAAATCTTTCGGAACTCTGAGGAACATCCAAATGTTCACACACAAATCTTTTTCGCATCAAAATTTCTTATTTATTTTTATGATAAGTAAATTAGAAACAATCAGTACAAAAATATTAATATTACATATGACTAAAATCTGACAAATATTTCCTTATATTAAATTCTACCATAGTAGAAATATTCTGTATAACATCAAACCCAACTGAACACTTATATTTTTGTCCATTCAAATTACAACCCTCACTGGATGCAGTTAACAGTTGCAATTCAACTAAACTAGAAAGCTGCGCTAAAAGACTACTATTAAAATCGATTTTCTCATCCATAATTGCATAAAATATAGCAATTAATCTGTTGAATCCGAACGTTTTAGGTCCCAAATTAGTCCTCAATTGTTCTGATACTTTACTTTTCTCTTTAACATCCTTCATAGTTTTCCTTTTACGTCCATGATATTTCATAAATAATCGTTTATCATCCTTCGGTGAATTGTAACTTGCTAAATATGATGCTATAAGCAAATATTTTGCGTAAAATGGTAATTCGAGAGTATGTGCCAGATTTTTCGATGAAAATATAACTGTTCGATTAGTTTTCGTTTCATCTGATTTCGTCGATATCCTCAAATAAAGATTATCTAATGACGATTTTAGTATCGGGAAATATTTTTCCACAAAGCCATCGAGTTACTTACATCACAGTTCCCTCGTATAATTGGTTGACAATAATTGAGAAAGTTTATTCTCGACATATATCTCAATTCATTCAGATCTCTACAATTCCTATAAAAAACAGACAGGAATACATGTAAGTAGTTTCGATAAAAATCCAAATCAATTTCTAACGATTTGTTGCAATTATTTTGAATACTATTTATCGAATCATCATAATCTAATGCTAGAATCTCAATGAATTCTTTCATGTTATACTGTGGAAAATAAATCTTTAACGGCTCTACAATATTACCTCTAAAATAATACTTTTGAAATGGTAACTCCGATATAAATATCACACTGAATGGAGTAACAAGATCGCAGAGTTCACGTAATCTTAAAAATCCAGGTAATAGATTTCCATCCATATGTCGTAATCGTTCGGCTTTATCAAGAATTATCGCAGAACGACTAATATCGTTTTCACTTACATACTTCTGCAAATTAAAAATAAACTCCATCATATTATCGCATTTTGCATGTGGTTGACCTCGAATAGGATCGATAACATGTCGTGTCAGTTTGTTTAGAATTGTTTCGAAGAGAATTTTTGAAGTATAACATTCGATGAGATTAACACTGGCGCAGTGAATATTGCAAGCTTTAAGAGTATCTACGACGACTGCTGATTTTCCAGTGCCAGAACAACCATGAATAAACACAGTATCCGGAACAGGCTCATCTTCATATCCAAATAAGTTGTATAAGAGATTTATTTGGAGTTGGCGACCTGGATAATTAATTATAAGATCGTTTAAATCGACCATATTTTCGAGACGATTTCTGAAAGAGACAAACATATTACAACAAAATTTTATACATTTTCAATTGTTAACCTTTTAATTATGGGCGTTTAATGCATATTTCCACGATTCTGATTATAATAACCTAAATTAGCACTTAACTGCTTTAAATAAATCAACATTAATAAAAACACTGTAATAAAACAGAACTTTGGATTTAAATTATTAGGTTATAATTTTCCCACCATTTTTTGTAATTTGAGCAATTATAATATTCATATTTATCAATAGATGGCGTGTGTTAGCGATGAAAATAAAATAAAGTATCGGGAACAAGAGAAATCACAAAAAAAATTGTACACCATAATGGGAAATAATTATCTAAAATATTTTACGGTATAGTACAGGCAAAAATGATTTGTTTAATAATAATGCACTCAAACATTTCGGTTTCTTTAGCACTTAATTTAGTGCTGTCATCAAACGATCACTAGGCGGGTTTTTCGAAATAAACATTGGTATTCTTTCTGCA
Source organism: Holotrichia oblita (assembly GCA_023690525.1). NCBI lineage: Eukaryota > Metazoa > Arthropoda > Insecta > Coleoptera > Scarabaeidae > Holotrichia > Holotrichia oblita. The sequence goes on along the minus strand of CM043019.1, from coordinate 27,878,375 downwards.
TCCTCAGGTAAATGTGTGGGAACACCAGATTTCTAGCAAAATTATGGGTTCTATTAAAAAAGAACTATAATGAAAATGTTTGTAGTATTTTCATTCTACTCTATCGCATACTTTAACTTTCTACAATTTTCTCTTGTTTCGAGATATGACGTCATCGGTAGTTTTTTAAATAGAACACTCTGTATATTTTAGCATTTTTGGATAGACACATTTTCAGGAATTACAATGATATACAGTTTATATCTTATAGTGTATTGGAAAAGGCTAGCAACAAGAAAATATTGAAAACAAGACAATTTATAATAAACGTTCAAACTGATGACCTTCAGCAGCCTCTTGTCCTATTTTTTTAGAGGCCATCCTAATTCGATCTTCCAACTCTACGAGCGACTGATATAAACATTAGGTTTCAAATGCCCCCAGAGGAAAAAGTCTAAAGAACTTAAATCGGGCGATCGCGGAGGCCATTCAATATTTCCTCTTCGACCTATCCAACGCTGTGGAAATACTTTTATTATTACTTTAAAGATTTGCATGGCAACATAAAAATACGAATATTTCTTATCAGACGTATCAGACAAAAAGATGTTTATATTCAACTTTTTTTTAATATGTCAACTTGCACACCAACCAAATCGCATATCATTGTAATTTTTGAAAATGTGTCTATCCAAAAATATATAGGTGATCTATTTAAAAAAACTACCGACGTCAGCCCCGCCGCTAGCTATTTGAACGTCCGCGTGCAATACCGATTAGGCCGCTCCTTGTACAATTGTAGACATGCAAATTATGTCAATGTTTTGTTTTCCTTTCGACATGTTTTTGTCGCCGATGCCGCCCCCTTGAAAATGCCGCCCTTTCGTCCCTTGTACAACTGTAGACATGCAAATTATGACAATGTTTTGTTTTCCTTTCGATATGATTTTGTCACCGATACGGCCCCCTTGAAAATGCCGCCCTTGTGCGGTGCACGCCCGCACGCAGGGGGCTTGGATGACGTCATATCTCGAAAAAGTGAAAGCTGTAGAAAATCAAAGTATGCGATAGAGTAGAGTGAAAATACTACAAAAACTTTCATTAAGGATATTTTTTAATAGAACCCATAATTTTGGCAGAAATCTGGTATTCCCACACATTTGCCTGACCCTGTATAATATGCTCCTATGCACAATTATTGTTTATGTCATCCAAAAGGTGATTCATTTTTGATCTCTTCATGGTCCTCCATATTAGTTTTGTATAAACTATAATAAAAAGCACTCGTATTTTTATTTAAAAAATCTTGTTTAATATATCATAACAAATTCTAATTGTAATATAAAAAGAAAAATCGATTTGGAGCTAAACAAGGTAAACTAATAGTCGAGTTTGTTTATTTAAAAGTGTGATGCATTTAGATATGAATCACTTTTAGCCAGAATCAATTACAATTGAAATTTAAATATTAACCCATAAGAATCAATTGCTGGATTTTAGTGATTTTAGCAATAAAAATTAATCAACTGATAGTACTTGGATCTACCCCTTGATGGCAGCACTGAACCAGTATTAACAGAGTAAGTTTTTTAGCGTCTTCTCTAGCTGCGTTCGGCATGTATACTCTTAGAGTAGATCAAAAAGAGTAGAGTATGAACAGAGTAGAGCACAGCAGAGTGAATAGAGTACGGATCATGAATAGCGTGTCACAAAGTAATTTCCCCGAACGCAGAGCATAGTGCATACAATGATGCAATCATGCAATTCAACAAACGGTCAGTGTAGCGAGTCAGTGTAGCAGGTAATTACCGATACGTCACAAATGACAGTTAAACCTGCATCCAAACCATCAAACATATCGAACCTTTTTCGTACTCTCAATCACACTCTCAACACTCCTTCCTAATTAATGGAGCAAAGAGAGCATGATCTAAACACTCCAATCTGTCACCCCGAACGCGAAACAAAAATGCTCTCTTTGCTCTAAAGCTTTACCGAACGCAGAGTGTATACCTAGAAGTGCCTAGATACAAAAAGAGTGCACGGAGTGTGCATGCCGAACGCAGCTTCTAAAGACAAAATTTAAAAAAATTGGTAATTTAATATGAGTAAACAATTGTATTGTGTAATTCTCTAAATTACGAAGCACGTGTAGGATATAAAAGTTTCTAAAATATAAAGAACTATACTATAGTATAGTACTAGCCAGTAGGCCCGTTGCGTGCGGGCGTGCAAGGCGTGCATTGCACAAGGGCGGCATTTTCAAGGGGCCGGCATCGGCGACAAAATCATATCAAAAGGAAAACAAAACATTGTCATAATTTCATGTCTACAATTGTACAAAGGGCGGCCTAATCTCTATTGCACGCGAGCGTTCAAACAGCTAGCGCCGGAACTGCTTAGCAGTAGGATCACTCTCTATCGGCACCTTTGATCTTCGGATACAGAGTTTTTCTTTGCGCATTGGCTTTCGCACATAAGCGAGTGAATATATACAGGCAGGGAATAAATGCGCAATGATCATTTGCGCTCGTATAATAAAGAGCAGCAGTGTAAATTATTAATCCGCACTGGCTTTGACGCATCGTTCAACAGGTAGGGATAAGAACACGAATTTGTAGCGAGTGACGCTACAGGGTAGATACTATACTGTGACTATATACCTTGTTTTAAAAAGAGAAAAGCAAAATTCTGAACAGACTCAAATGACAGTTATTTCTTCTGCCGGGTCCACACTGGCACGAACTTTGTTAGCTAACAGGATTCGCTAACAGTGTGAGAAAGTGAAGTTCACTAACATTTGCTAATAAATAACAAGGTTAGCTAACAAAATTGAATATTCCAGCCGCTTCTCCCTCAAGTCGTTGCGGTTATATAAAATAAAATATAGATATTCGTGTACACTGCTTCTGTGCTGAAGACAACGGCCGCAGGGCCACACAAAATAATGTCTTCCTCACTGCTTGACATAGTTGTTACTGGCGTTTTGTTGCGCTAGTGTGGACAATCCTTGTTCTTTAACATTTCTGCGAACAATGTTAACTACCCTTTGTTGTAACTATAATAATTGTTAGCTAACAATGTTTGTGCCAGTGTGGACGCGGCGTTATTGGTTGAAAGCAGGGCAAAATCACATTGTACGACATTCTGCTTCACCTATAAATTGTCAAATATTTTCACATTTGTATTCAGAATTTTACGTATAATTATTACATTAGTATAGCTAATACTACTTATATTTTTGCTATGCAAATTTAATTTTGTCGAGTAGATATTCTACGCGACAAAATTAAAGTTTGTCAATCATTTGTTGTAAATTGGGCTGGGAATCTGTTCAGAATTTTTCCCTCTCTTTTGAAACGAGGTATGTATACATATAATAATTATACAGTGAAACAGCACAGAATTTAGTTACCTTTCATCCACAACTCTGCTATAAACGCTCACTGAACCTAATAATCAAATTGTTGATATATACGGCGTTCTTTCGGCCGATCTTAACCTATGGTGCCCTAGTGCCAGTATTTTGTAAACCAAGCGTCTCAACGTCTCACAGAAGGCTTCTCGGTCGGAAAACCTTTTAATAGAACACGTTGGGGGACCAGATGCATCCTTCATATGATGCAACAACCACCCCAGCTGAAACTGAGCCACACATTGAGAAAGCTACAAACCCTCAACGTCTCACATGACCCTAGGGAGGCACTCACTAAACAGATAAAAAGCTACAGGAAATGCCCGCGGAATTTTACATTTTTGCAATAGGTTTGGTGCAATATAAAACCCGATCAACGCTTAAATGTGCCTACTCTAGGTTTAAGTTTTTGTCAAGAAATTTTTTAAATATTCATTCACATTTTCGACCGACTGGCAAATTATTTATGTACCTTAAATATCTCCAAAATTACACTAGATAGATGTGGTACACTGAAGGTTAAGGGTATGTTTGACCTGAAGAACTATAACCCTCTGCATTTTTGACTCAGAAAAGCAATTCTTTAGAGGACGTATGGACAATTCTATTTCTTCACAGTAGCATTTTATATGGTTGTTAGAACTGTATAGTAATAAGTCCAAATAAGAGAATAATCATTCATTTATATTTATATGAAAACATTACAATAACTACAATAAAAACATTAACGTCTAAATAACATAAATATAATAGTAATAAAGTCGCATTAAAAAATAATATAAAGTAGAAGAAGAATGGAATGATGACATTAAGCAATTGTGACCAACAAATTAATATGGTGCGTTAATTATCAAGGGGAACAATTATACTAAAAAGCCTTCTGAATTTACATGAATTAAAAATTAAAATATTAAAATTAAAATAAATCGTGTGCACGTATAATATATACAATATAAATCACTTCTAAATACCCTTATCGCCGGGAACAATATTATTATAACACCAACAACATAATATGATGGATGATATGACCAGAAGAAATATGATTCTTTAAAAAGAAGGAAAACACATACATAAAGAAAGAGTTTAAAATGGGAAGTAATAAAAACTTATAAATTACAACAATAAAAATAAACATGATTATTAAAAATAAAATTGCACTAATTTTAACTCCATACGTCTGCTGATAATCGTTTTTGTGTTTCCATTTTCTTGAGATATGCGGTGGCTTGCTGCTTGTCCATGGATTTCTGGAGGATTTTAATCATTGTGTTTCGGACATCATTAGCCATGTGACGAGCATCACTATAAAGGAAAAAAGTATGTTAGATAAGCATTGTATTTTCGTACTGAATTGAACTACCTTCTTAACTGTCAGTAAATAGAATACATACCCGCAAATATAAAGATGTCCATTTTCTTCAACGATGATCTTATGAATTTCGTCAGCATTTTGCTCCATAAGATGATGAACGTAAACTTTCTGAGCTTGATCTCTCGAGAAGGCGGTGTATAACGTAATAACTCCATCATTCACGTACTTCGACAGCTCTTCTTCATAAATGTAATCCTCGTCCTTCTTCCTGCAACCGAAATACATGATAGTATCTCCCATAGTGTGGCCATCTTTCTTCGACACGCTTCTTTCTTGTATGAAACCGCGGAATGGTGCCAATCCAGTTCCGGGGCCAACCATGATAATGGGAGTTTGCGCTTTTTGAGGTAGTCTAAATTGGGATTTCCGAATGAAGATCGGAACAGTCGGACATTCCCCTTCCGCGATAGGTTTCTTCTCTTTCAACCAAGTTGTTGCTACACCTTTGTTAAGCCTCTTCGTTGGGGTTGTATATTCGACAAGCACAGCTGTTATATGCACCGTATTCGGGTACAATTTAGGCGAAGATGAAATTGAATAATATCTAGGTTGTAGACGCGGTAACAACTCGCATAAGTGATCCAAATCAGGTTTACATGACGGCATATCTTCTAGGATATGAACAATATTACGATTATCAGTAATCACCCATTGCTGATACAAAGCCTTCCCTTCGGGAGTAGTACTGGCCATTAGTTTCAATTTTTCTTTTTCAGCAGGATCGCTAGCGTATTCGGACAATTCCTTCAAAACGTGAGTCCTTGGATTCATCGTGATATCAACGTAGTGAGACAATGCAGTACGATACGTACAAGGACAAGGGAATGGATGCTTTTTACTAGATTCTTCATCTATATTCACTAGCGTGAAGATAGTATCAAGATCTTTATTGGTAAGTTTACCAATCTTTTCGACGTATTCCGGATTATTAATGGGGTACACAGCCACGTGATCACCAGCTTCGTAACGCATTTTCGAACCTTCGATGTCGAATTCGATATGCATACATGATCTGTCGCTGCTACCTTTGTGCAATTCCCGATTGATGGAGACTTTAGCCAAGAACGGATTTTTAGCATCGTATGGTCTAGAAGGGAAAAATAAAATTAACTACTAAAATATTATTGGATGTGGTTCAAACTTACGGTCGTTGCGTTTTGAGAGAGTGTAATCTAGCCATTTCTCCTGTAAATACTCTGTCTGGAACGTCGTCCTTGAATTCTTCAAGTTTGTATTGACGCATGCTGACATCTTCGCCTGTTGATTCGATACCGAAAAACTCACAAACTGCCGGCCAGAAACCGTCTTTCCAGGTGATGAAATCGTCTTCAATACTGTAAGAAATACGCGTAAAATAAATCTTATATCATCGGAAATTTTGATTTATGTAGATCTGCATCATTTTAAATTTACTTACTTAGCATCATCATCGCCTAAACCCATTTCGTAAACACGAGTGGCTCCTAATTCTTCTAATCTTTTATCGATGTATTTCGCAACGGCATTGTAATGTTCGTAAGTTTTATTACCCAATCCGAAGATCTGTAAAAAAAGAAACATTATCATCATTAAAAAAATATTATAAACATAATTCTGTCACGAAGTCTTGTCTTATCTATGATGCACGAGTTTGCATTTTTAATTTTCTTAGAAATAACGTGCATGTTTCGAGTAAGTTTTATTGCACTGATTCTTTAGATGATTACGTTGCTAGCCAGAAATGCAGATCATTCCACGCGTGTTAAAATAATATGCATACAGTATGAAAACATGGAACACCCTATATTAGGCGTATGTTTATCAAGTTATGAGAACAGTAAAGTGACATAGGGTCAACATTATTGGTAATATAATTTTTTTCAATAGCTTGTCTACGTGGTGCCATTATCCTTTCATTTAAAAGGCAAATGAGTTAAACATTACAATGCGACAAATAAGAAAATTTCCATTTAAGCAACATTCAATTGAAACTTTCCATATTAATACACAATAAGTATAGTTTGAGAGAAGTATTATTTAATATATCATTAAATCAATATTAAATAAATGTAGCAGAATTCATAACAGATAAAAATTTTTAGATCTACTTATTTTTGCTTTTTTGCTTTTTGTTTTTTTGACGTATTTCATGTTTATACACAAAGGAAATAAACGAGTGTTATTATTATTATTATTATTATTACAATTACAACGTAACAGAGAACCACTTATGAATTTATACACTTCAATAATATAATAATATGTTAGGAGTATAAAATAATACTTTCTTACAATGAAAAATGTGTTATCGCAGATTGAATAAATTATTTACGTTCAAATTTATCATTACATAATTTTGTACGGTAAATCAGTTAAAACGTGCTTATTTGACATTTTAATTCTGCATTTTGAAGTGTTACACATCCTTGGGTAATGTTTTTAATAATAATTACTTCAAAGTCGCATATTATACAGTACCTATACGTAATATATGTATATAATTACCTTAACCCATTTTTCAATACTGTACTCAAGCAGATACAACCAGATTGCACCGTAACTCGAGAAGATATCGCAAATTAATTAGATTATTTCTGTCAGAATATTATGAAATCTTTTGAGGAAAATGTTTTAAACAGAATTGTACGGGATGGCCAAATAAGCTCGGCCATATCTCAGGAATGGTTTATAGTATTGCATCAAAAAAATATCACTGATACTAAAGTGGCCCTGAGAAGCATCTGGAAATTAATTTGGGACGTGTAGCATGACCCTCTAGCATGCACATCACTTACAGTACTTTAACAGAACCGGAGTTATAAGTGTTCCTTCAAAACAAAGTTCGCCCTTTCTTCTCCCCATGTTTGGAAAAATACAAAAAAAAATTAGAAGGAATTTTTAGAAGATTCCGATTTTGATGTTTGTGATAGACCTTAAGTTGGTAAATTTTGTATAAAATAAGAATTTAATGTTTCTCAGGGCCACTTTAGTCAGTGATATGTTTTTCCCGGAGGTGTACTATAAACAGTTCCTGAGATATGGTCGAGCGCCATTCTTAGTTGGCCACCCGGTACATTTAACGTATACACATACATTAATACAATATTTCTTTGTCCTATTGAATGAAATGTTGGCAAGCTTACGCTAATAATCGGTAATTGATTGCATATAAATAGCCTACGCAAAAGATTAGTTGGTGTTAGTTTACTCAGATCCAATTCTGGCTATAGATATAATTAATCTTGATGTGTATTTTACCAATGATTCCTGTGCAATCATACTTTTTATGTTTCATTCTTTTATAGAGTATAACATTGAGAGGTCATTTCTTAATTCTTATTAGCATAATTTGAATGTTGTTCAAAAAAATTGTGATAATGCGTTTATTGTATGTACAGGGTGGGCCACTTAAAATGATGCATTGAAATTATGGCCAAACTAAATAAGAAATTTTAAATCGGACCAGGTAAAGTTATAGAGTTCTAAGGGAAGCACATTTTAATAGAAACGTGGATTATATACCATCCATCATGACGTCATACCGAAATCAATTTGCATTTATTTAAATGGAATGTGATATTTTTATTGTAAATTTCTGAAACAGCTAATTTTTTAACGTATAACTGTATAAAATATGATTGATTTTAATAACAAATGAAATCAACAACTTTTTGAAATTGCCGCCAATATTTCAAATTTTGAAGCGCGCAAATATTGTTATTTACCTGACGCATAATTGCGTAAAACGCAAAATTTGAATTGGGCTGTCATTAAATGTCACTTGGCAACTGACAAACATTCAAAATTAATTATTAGTTTTTATCTTTTCTGTCTAGTGTCTTATTATGTTTAACGGTGTATTCTTTTTTTACTCCTATTAGTAACCTTATTTCAGCTAAAATGTTTGTTAGATTGGCTTAATAATTATATTACAATTGATTGAATTGATAGTTTTACAAACTTACTGCAATACTGACAGCATGGAAATTTTAATGTTTAACTTATGTAGAAACAATAATTTGGTGCTGAATGTTTGACTTATTGACCAACTTGCATTAAATCTGCATCGGCAAGTGCAAAAACATCTGCCGCTGGCGGTATGAGCTCGTAAACTTCGGGATACAACTCCCCTGACTTTTATAAACACAATCTTTTAGTCATTTTGTTGCGCAAATAGTACTTGCATGGGAATTATATTCAAATAGTTATTATTAAATTTGGTAGTTTACACTTCATATTTTAAATTTAGTTTTTAAAGTTACACTTTAAGATAAGCAAATGGCAGAATTATGTAGTGATGTAAGTCAAATCTGACAAATGTCACACACATTAACATGCGTTACGTAAAATTTCGGTCAACTAAGCTTGAAACTTCGAAACCGCGAAATTTAAATAATCAAATTTCATTCTTTGTTATTACAAATAGAGTTGGATAAAATATTTAATAAGTGATTGTGATGTGTTAGAAATACCATCTTCTTACTATACAGTGACAGAAAACATACATGTGCTATTTAATAAAATGCAAATTGATTTCGGCGTGACGTCATCGTGTAGGTTATAAAATTTACATTGTTATTAAAATGTGCTCCTCATCGAACACTATAAGTTTACCTGGTCGGATTTTTAAATTTTAATTTAGCTTGGCCGTAATTCTAGTGCATCATTTTAAGTGGCCCACCCTGTATATATGTATATAGGTAATACAGTTTATTGCAGCTTGTGTAAATACAATGGCAAAAGTCATACATCAAAACAAAATTAACCAAATAACAAAAGTAGATCAAAACAATAATAATAAATATTATTATGGAAGGATGTATTGATATCTAGTTAGCCTAGACCAGTTCCGTGTATAAAGAAAATATTTCGATACCATAGTTGCAAAGCACTGAATATTTCATATGAACGCATCCATCATATAGTTCAAGTCGATTTGGACATGAGAAAAATGTCTGCAAAATGGATCTTCAAATGTCTGAATGATAACCACAGAAGCGTATAAGGGTGAAATCATCGCATTCGATCTGTGCTCCTTTTGAAAATAATGCAGACTTCTTAAGCCATATTATTACTATGGATGAAACTTGGGTACATTTTCACGACTCAAAAACAAAGAAATAATTGATAGAATGGAGACACTCTGTTTTGGGTTCAAAAATCTGTTAGAAAAGTTCTAGCTTCAGTTTTTTAGGATGGAAGTAATCATGATTGATTTTTCTGGATGAGAGTGGAACAATAACTTGGAATTATTATTATTCGACCATATTAACCACTCTACGAGAAAAAGTTCTGAAAGGGAGACGCGGAAAGTTGTCGAAAGGTGTTTTTTTTTTCATATGATGCCGATTTTTAGGCGATCACTGTATATTTGTTTTTTTTACTACAGTTATTTTAATTAATATTATCTCGCAGATGTTTTATATTATTACGATGATAACTAACTAGAACCAGATCAATGATCGACTAAATTTAAGCAATAGATATCAATGAATACTACATAGAAGCCACGTTATGTTCACGTAGTGTTATTTATTGAATAATTATACCAAACATTACAACGAAAACATTAGATAATTTGTTAATAGTATCGTTACGTAATCAAAATTTCAAACATTATTAATTATTACTTACACACGTATGCTAAGAGATATCACATCCAGATTGAAGTGCTAGATTTTTTAAAGAATGATTCTGAACGTATAAATTTAGAATGTTCAGGTAATATAGCAATGAAAAGTCTAAATGTAGATAATAGAATTTTTGTACTCGCTTATTAAATTTTGCGATTGCATTTGCGTGCATTCAAGGAATAAATCATTCTTACCTTTTCCTAGATATCCATTTAAATTTAAGAAATTTATTTTCAAATCAAGAATACACAGAAATTACGATGACGATAAATAATTGCAATTCGTCGAAGAGCAGGCTGGCATAAGAACTAGGATACTTGCAGAGCAACATGAGGTATCATCCACAATTTAGAGAATATTGACGCACAACCAACTCCATCTAGGTATTCTTGATTTGAAAGTAAATTTCACAGATATCTAGAAACTAAAAAACTTTTACTGCAATTTTTTTCCACCTTCCACCCTCCCCTACACGAATATAATTGAGGACATTTTCAATGTACATGGTTGTACATAAGTGTCTTAGTGTTGAGAGAGGGAGATGTTCATTTCATTGCGGCCAATAAATGTTTGTTGTTACGACATAATCGGGCTATTATTCTAAATACCTTATATTAAAAGTAGCCCTGGTATCATTTTGTGGAGATCTTTTAGAAACATCCTGTATATGTAACAGTTAAAGTATTCCTTATAGTTGTCCATTAAGAAAAGCAGTTATTTCGTATACATGGCAGTTTAGGAATTTAATTGATAAAATATATATATAACAGGTGTCAAACGGTAAAAACATTTTTTTTATAGATTTGATTATTATTTATTTTTGACAGGAATAAAAGTAATTTTTAGTAATTAGTAATAGTTCTAGGTATAATATCGTGCTGTCCATATATATATAAGCTATGACAGTAATTATTGTTCACAGTTTTAAAAATTGATTACACGCGTTGAAATACTTCTGACAGCTGTCAAACTATAAAAAATAATTGTCTTTTACAATATTATTCTTTTAATTTTTGTAGTAGTAACTGTCAAAATATTTGCAAGAAAGCAGTTACTTTCCAGTTCGATAGGTTAGAATACTTATGACAGCTGTCAAACTATAAAAAATAATTATCTTTTACAATATTATTCTTTTAATTTTTGTAGTAGTAACTGTCAAAATATTTGCAAGAAAGCAGTTACTTTCCAGTTCGAAGGTTAGAATTGTTCTGACAGTTTATAAAAAATAATTATTTTTTACAATATTATTCTTTTAATTTTTGTAGTAGTAACTGTCAAAATATTTGCAAGAAAGCAGTTACTTTCCAGTTCGATAGGTTAGAATACTTATGACAGCTGTCAAACTATAAAAAATAATTATCTTTTACAATATTATTCTTTTAATTTTTGTAGTAGTAACTGTCAAAATATTTGCAAGAAAGCAGTTACTTTCCAGTTCGATAGGTTAGAATGAATACTTCTGACAGCTGTCACACTATAAAAAATAATTATTTTTTACAATATTATTCTTTTAATTTTTGTAGTAGTAACTGTCAAAATATTTGCAAGAAAGCAGTTACTTTCCAGTTCGATAGGTTAGAATGAATACTTTTGACAGCTGTCACACTATAAAAAATAATTATCTTTTACAATATTATTCTTTTAATTTTTGTAGTAGTAACTGTCAAAATAGTTACTTTCCAGTTTGATAGGTTAGAATACTTCTGACAGCTGTCAAACTATAAAAAATAATTATCTTTTACAACATTATTCTTTTAATTTTTGTGGTAGTAACTGTGAAAATATTTTCAAGAAAGCACTTATTTTTCAGTTTGATAGGTTAGAATACTTTTGAGAGCTGTCAAACTATAAAAAATAATTATCTTTTACAATATTATTCTTTTAATTTTTGTAGTAGTAACTGTCAAAATATTTGCAAGAAAGCAGTTACTTTCCAGTTCGATAGGTTAGAATGAATACTTCTGACAGCTGTCACACTATAAAAAATAATTATCTTTTACAATATTATTCTTTTAATTTTTGTGGTAGTAACTGTGAAAATATTTTCAAGAAAGCACTTATTTTTCAGTTTAATAGGTTAGAATACTTTTGACAGCTGCCAAACCATAAAACAATGTTAATGTAAATTTAAAAAACATGTTTCTCTACGCAGGCGTCGAATCAACATCTTCAAAGAAGAGAATTGTTGATTTATATTTCTTTAAATAAGTAAATTCTGCTGTATACTGGTACTTAGTACTAAATTTATTTATAATAAGTTATCTTTAATACAAGCTAATTACTTTAAGAGATAGATAATTCTGAAGCACTGCGAAATATCTATGCATTGAGTCATATTTTATAATTATACCATATATAATGTTCCAAAAAACATGTTTTAAATATAAATTACATTTTTTAAATTCCGTTAAAACATTGCTACCGTTAGAAACACATCAATATTCCTTGAAGTTACAATAAAACAATACTGCATACATTAGGAGATACAATAGCAGATATCAAATTCATAGAAAACAAAACACAGGCTACTATTGTACATTAAACATGCAGCTAATTGCAATTTAATGAGAAATGAAGCGTTTTGGTCACGTAAGCGTTCTGCGTTTGCGTATATGTACACAATTTTTTAGCAGAGCCGCGATGTTTCGCCAAATCTAACCTTGAACCGTGACCGTTTTGAAACCTTGATCTACAGCTGGGACTCGGACCCATTGCGAAGCATACAGATGTCAGCGCAAGCTGGTTACTGCGTTCATTCCAAGAGAAATCTCGTAAATCGAATAGAAAATAAAAGTTTATACTTTTGATCCGATACTACATATATATACATCTTATCGCGGTAACAAGGTTATTCGGAAATAATTTTTGGTATTCGGCAGATAACGGTTTGTTTGATTGAAGACGCGAAGTTAAAAGGATGAAGATGAAATGTGTTTTCAAGACGTAAAATTTGAATATCATTACCACAGAAACGTAAACAAACGTGGGATTTTAACTTAAAAGAAATTTCAATTCACTCAAAAATTTTTTATGCTTAACTAATTTTCTTACTAACAGATAAGAATATTAAGTGTTATTTGGAGAAAATAATTTAAAATATATCGAGTTACGATGTTTTTAATTGCGTCTGACCTTTATTTTATCGTATAAGATTACCTACTTTTCAAATATAAATTATTATTAATTAAGCAATTAAAGATTTGTGATCTCAAAGAAATTTATCTAAATTGAGAACTAATAACACTACCGGTTGTCAGCAAAACCTTGAAGCAATTTAGAGGAAATCTGATCCATCACAAAGTACCACAAAAAGACTACGTACATTTTTCTGCTCATCTCAGGACATTTTCAACATTGAAAAAATAGAATGGAGTGAAATAAGATGATCTTGAAGGGCATCAAATAGGTCCATTAATTTCAATCTATCTATCGTTAAAAAGATTGTTCCGAAGACGATGGTTATGGACAGGTGCTGCATTCTGCTAAAAAAAAAGATATTTTGCCTGCTTACAAGATCTGAGTATCCGTCCCAAATATCTCAGAGAAACTAAAATGCATTTGAGGACCTCTGGGATTTACCTGTAGAAGATTATTTCTTGAATTAAATGAAAAAATAATCCAAGTGATCCTTCATTTGATTAATAAGTATGTAAAGTTAGTCCATCATTTTCTAAAAATTTTATGGGATATTCCAGATTGCTGTTGGTTTATTGCAGAGTGTTACAAAAAAAAATCACAACGGCAATAACTCAGTCGACTTTCCGAATTGGGTTTGTTTGTTTCTCACTCGGTACGAATCAGGTTTTCATCCCCTTAATCGTTCCTAGTAGTGGCAGTCTCCACCGTTCCAATGCAGCGCATTCAAAAACAATATGGTAATCTGCTTCCTCCCCTCTTCTCCCTTCCCTCCCACCCCTCCGCATTCCTTATCTTATTACATAGTCTACAAATAGGTTCATCCTTAAAGATGCCAATTCTGTGAAGGTATACTCGTCACTGTTTTAAGCTGTACTTGGTTGAGAACCAGCATATCTGTTGTTAAATGCCTTGATAGCTTCCCCATCACCCATTTGCTGTGTATCTGCCCTTCAACGTTGTTGCAGTGCACCTGGTATGCTTGTGTGATCCATTCAGCCACTGCACCACGTATCGAAGTCTTGGTTATCACCAGACCCCGTTCAGATCCAATGAATGTTGTTTCAGAACACTTTCTTGTCAGCTTCTTTGCTATTTCGTTACCTAGTTTGCCCTTATGCCTCGATACCCACACTAACGTGATTTTGTTGCGCTTGCAAGCAGTTCCAAGCTGGTTTCGAAATTATCTGATATGATGCTAATGTCTAACAGACCCTGAGGTTGTTAGCAAGTCTCTATTGGTAGTACTTCCATCTGATGATACGATGTTACTTATATTGCTCTAATGTCATATATTCGTTATTGACAATAATTCAATGCACTTTCCAAAGTGGGTTACTTGTTCTAAACATTAAAAATAAAATTCCTATCTTTAAACGAGACAATAGCCGTAGTGGTTAAGCGGCTGACTATCGTTGTGGCTCTGGAAGGATGGTGACATTTTTTCAGAGTTTTGAAATCCGGATCGACTTACCAGTCGCTGTTGGGAGCAAAGTGATTAACACCGCGGCATTATAAAAGGCGATATGATGCTGTCAAAAAACCATTTTAACACAATCTACACACAGAAAACTACACCGCGAAAGTTGTATTGATAGCCAGACAAGTAATACAGCTTATGGAGTCACTGCAACTAAGCACCCACCACACAGCTTCGAGCTTATACACGTTACTTCAAATTTGATTTAATGCCGAGCTTAGAAAAAAAAGCATAATACTCTGGAATTATTAGCGAAAACAAGTTTAAAATAAATTACAATAATTGAAAATTAAAATGTTCAAACGTCGAATTATATCGGATATTCCAAATTGTTTCAGATTTTTTTTCTATATCATTGCAAAACAGACAGCATATTGTCAAAAAAAAAAAAAATCAAACAGGAAAGATCATTTTTCGAAAAGTAAAATATGTATCAAAGAGTGTTCCAAATTGTTCTGAAAATTTTTTTAGAAAATTAAACTCCCATTTTTCATAATATCAGATATACAGGGCGTCTCAGCAAGACCGTTCATTAGAAGTTTATGGGGTTCTGGCCAAAATATAAATTTGAAAATTTAGAATTATGTACAGGGTGTCCCAGCTGACGCGGTTTCTTTGATAATTTGTTTATTTTACAGTATAGAGAGAAACGTTTCAAATAAAAGTTGTCCCTATTTATACGATGCAATAGCTAGAAAATATTTTCAAGTATACAGGGTGTCCAAATTATGGAAAAAGCGAATGTAACTTTATTATTTTAAATGGATCACCCTATATGTATTTTTTAGACTGTACATGATATTTTAAGTAACTTTTATTAAGACCTTCCCAGACCTATGTGCTTTTGTTATCAAGAAAATAAATATTTTATAAAAAAATTTATAATTGCAATGCTCTCGTTAATGAGGTGCAGGATCAAAACTGAAAAAGGTAGAAAATTTTCGTTTGCGCAAATTGATACGTCTGGAATTGGTTTACTATTTCCAATATTAACATCTACGGATCCTTTTGATAACATACAGTTACTGGTGCCAATATTTGGAAACATTTAAATGCCAATAACTCTGTTTTTTTTTAAATGGGACATCCTATATCTGTTTACAGCGTTGGATATAAAATTAAATTCTGTTTCTTTTAATATAAGAATGTATACATTTACCTTCAACCGTTTTAGAGAAAAATTTATATTTCTTCTGCTACTGTCGAAAAAGATCACTTCAATTTGCACGAAGTAGGCTGCGTAATAATGATATTGTGGCAGATATACAGCGTTAGTAAAAAGTCCCGGAACGGTCGAATAACTTTGTTATTTGAAAATTATGATTTCTGAAATTTGGTATGGGAGTATAGTTAATATAAATGCATTTTATGCAATACAGTTTATATTTTTTTCAATCCGGTTTAATCGGCAATTCGTCCAACTTTTTTTTTTTTTAACGGAACGCCCAGATTTTTTAACACTTTTGAATGCAAAATAAAAAACTGCGTTCAGGAAGTATTAAGATGTTTATTTTTATTCACAAGAAAACACACAGTTAAAAAATTTAAAAAGTGTCCTAATACAGAAAAATCAAAATACCTGTCTATTCAGGTTGCGATTACAATAATTGTTCAAAATGCTCTCCATTAACAATTTGACAAGAATGTAAACGGTCAGTAAAATTTGTTATTGAATTTTGTATTTGTTCTGGAGTGATGCGATTGGCTTCTTGAACTATTCTCTCTTCCAATTGTTCAAGATTATGGGGACGATTTTTGTACACTTGACATTTCAAGTGACCCCAAAAGAAAAAATCTAATGGCGAGAGATCTGGCGAACGTGCTGGCCATTCGATTGCTCCTCTACGTCCGATCCAACGTTCCGGAAAAATTTCATTCAAATAATCGCGGACATTATGGGCAAAATGAGGGAGAAGTTCCATCTTGTTGAAACCAAAAATGTGCATTAAGGTGATCACCTATGTTTGCATTTGGAAAGAGAGCCGAAAGTGCTGGGACAACATCATTTCGCAATAAATTTAAGTAGACGTTGCCAGTTAAATTTCCTCTTATAAAAAATGGTCCTATGATGTTGTTTCCAACAAGACCAGCCCAGACATTCACCTTTTGAGGACGCTGTGTATGGACTTCTTCAATCCAATGCGGATTTTCACTTGACCAGTAGCGACAATTATGTCTGTTCACAGTGCCGTTGAGACAAAACGTTGCCTCATCTGAAAAAATGATGTGATCTAAATCATTAGGCTGCTGCTCGATCAATTCCGTCATTGTTTCGCAAAAATGTAGTCTACGATCTGGATCATCTTCAGTTAACTCATGGACGGGATACATTTTATAGGCTTTCATTCTTGCTGATTTAAGAATCTTATGAGTAGATTTTTGAGAGATCTCATGAATTTGACCTAATTCTGTTGTGGACACGTGATGATTTTCTTCCACTGTAAGTAACACATTCAAACTAGTGTCTTCATCTGTTGCTGTTAATGGACGTCCCCTTCTAGGTAAATCCTTCACCTGACGAAAGACTTCAAACTTTTGAATTGTTCGGCATACCGTACTTTTACTAATGTAACGATCCGGATAAACAGCATTGAACAAAATACGAACCTCTTCAAAAGAACGTTGACGATCACCGTACCCACGCATTATTAATATCTCAATTCGTTCTGATTCAGTAAGTTTTACTGCCATTTTCAAATGTGTCAATGTCTAAAATAAGTAAATTTATAGCGATGCAAAAGTTAAAACGCTTTTAAAATTGTCAAATGTGACGGCAAAAAGAACACTAAACAAGAACTTTTTTCAAAGGTATCTTGTTTTTTCTGTATTAGAACACTTTTTTAAATTTTTTAACCGTTTTCTTCTTGTGAATAAAAATAAACATCTTAATACTTCCTGAACGTAGTTTTTTTATTTTGCATTCAAAAGTGTTCTGGGCGTTCCCTTAAAAAAAAAAGTTGGACGTATTGCCGATTAAGCAATTATACACAAGTAATAAGCTCAATTTAAATTTAAATGTTTTCAAATGTTGGCGCCAGTAAATTCCGAAATCAAAAGAAAGAGAATTTAATTTTACATCCAACCCTGTAAACAAATATAGAGCGTCTCATTTAAAAAAAAAGAGTTATTGACATTTAAATATTTCCAAATGTTGGCGCCAGTAACTGTTAGTCAATAAAAGGATCCGTACATGTTAATATTGGAAATTGTAAACCAATTCAAGACGTATCAATTTGCGCAAACCAAAATTTTCTACCTTTTTTAGTTCTGATCCTACAGCTCATTAACGAGAGCGCTGCAATTGCAAAATTTTTGATAAAATATTTATTTTCTCGAAAACAAAAGCACATAGGTCTAGGAAGGTCAGAATTAAAAAAAATATATAGGGTAATCCATTTAAATAATAAAGTTACATACATTCTATAATTGGGACACCCTGTATATTTGAAAATATTTTCTAGCTATGCATCGTATAAATAGGGACAATTTTTATTTGAAACTTTTTTCTCTATTTATTATATTATAAGATTATTTTCGCCTATTTTTCATGGCACACTGAATAAGTATCGATGAGTTATGTATGCATTTTTCAACAAAAACCTAATTAGTTTCTAAACTATCAATTTGAGGCCGAAGATGACTATAAGTAATAAAATATGAGCCCGCGCTAAAATATACTCCAATATGTTGTTTAAGCATATTATGAATTCTAAATTCATATCCAAAAAATCTAGTGTTCCCTGATTTTTTGTATAAATGTCCGTTTTAGTTATTTTTTTTTAGAAAAAAATCGAATAACCACAAATCGCCCGTACCAAATTGAAAAAACTAAAGGTAATAACAAAGTTGATGGCGACTTCCGATGTAACAGGAAGCGCTAGAAATCTAATGTTTTCATTGAAAAGAACATAATCGACTATATGTAATTCTGAATTTTCAAATTTATATTTTGGCCAGAACCCCATAAACTTCTAATGAACGGTCTCGCTGAGACACCCTGTAACAAACATAAAATTTGGATAGTCCATAATTCCAAATGAAAAATTTTATTTGTAGTTACGTTTCTCCAACATCCCCTCCAAAATAATTAAAAATTAATACGCGGAAATAAATAGAAGAAAATCGAAATGGCTCTTTAATTGTGAAGGTGGGCCATCATTTTATAAAATTGGAATTGTGTTAGGTTTGTTGCAGATTATGACAAAAAAAGATTAAATATTGCCGAAAGGATCAGAATAAGAAACATTTTTGCCCTAGTTAATAATTTT
Source organism: Holotrichia oblita (assembly GCA_023690525.1). Classification (NCBI taxonomy): domain Eukaryota; kingdom Metazoa; phylum Arthropoda; class Insecta; order Coleoptera; family Scarabaeidae; genus Holotrichia; species Holotrichia oblita. The sequence continues at coordinate 27,859,111 of CM043019.1, read as the reverse complement.
TCTACGTTCAAATTAGTTTAGTTGTTCTAAGAATTGCTTGAAATTTCGGAGCATGTTCCAGATTATTCTAGTAGTTCTAAAGCACAAAACACAGCAACAGTAAGGTTTCGGTCAAATCATTTTTTTCATGTATATGTACATTGACCCATATTTATAAGTACCTGTTAATTTGAACGCATAATGTCTGACAAATATTATTTTAAATGCAATACTATGTTGACAAGTTTTAACACTCTTACAAAGTTTTAAATGATCGGAAAATAACGTTTCCAAGTAACTACAAAACAGGGATCATTATTACAGCTATTACTTTCAGTTTTATGACAACTACATGTATGAAATTACGCGTCATTTAGCATTAAATTCACTCCAATTATATAGTTGATCTTTACACGTAGTAACTTCAATTGAAATCGAAAAACATCTTCTAACACATCATTATGTTATATAACAATGAACGAGTTAATACTATGCTATGTTGCGCGGGGTTCTTTACAAGCGCTGATTTCATGTCGAAATTTCATGCTGATGTACTTATATAAATTGCATGCCTCTAATCTAAAAGCGGATGTCAGTAATTTCGCAAAAATAACTCATTCCGCTACGTGTATTATATGTATTGTAAATTAAGTATACCCGAAAGACTACTTCGATATTAGTTTGGATATTTATTTTGAATTGAACCGGCAAGTAATTCAGAAGTGTTTACTTTTTAATATATGAGTCTTTTAACCTGCACCTTTTTTTATGATAAATATCTTTACTATTGACGAAATATACATAAAAATAAAATACTCGTTTATATGTAACGATATGCATCTGGTTTCCTAATATTAACCGAAATTTTCTGAATGGAAATGCAAAACTATAATTTGAATAATTTAAATATCAATGCAAATGTTTTCGGAAGTTAAAAATAACTTTAAAGACGATGAAGTTTAAATGCGCTTACCGCATAATTCAATCCGTTCAAATCTGCATCACCGTTCTGCAGCCACTCGTAAAATTCCATTGCGTTGTCTGTCGGATCACCTTCTCCGTAAGTTGCCATACAGAAAACTGCTAGGGATTTAGGAATCTGTTTCAAATTGACTAGTTCTTCCTATGATACAAATCACGTAGATAACTAATTTGTTATGAAATTAAATTAAGATTAATTTTTACCATATCACATTCTTCGGGATCAGCTACCATTCCCTTCATACCAAATCGGAGACCTTCTTTCGCTAATCTACCCGCAAATTCTTCACCGGTACCAGTTTGGCTGCCATAGAAGACGACTAGACTCCTACCCGATGATTTTAATTTCTTGATGAATGAATTGTCTGTAGATGATTGCAAAGGTATGGATGTTGGTCTGAAAATAAAATAAAAATGGATTGGTATCGAACGTCAGAATATGAAAAACAATAATCTGAATCTGATACTTACTGTATAGTATACGATTTTGCTGGAGGTTCCGCTTGCTTCTTCCTGTTTCTTAATAAATACCACGCCCCACCCGCCAATAAAACAATTATCAATAAAATATCAATTGTACTAAAAAGAGATTCTGATGTTTCACCGATTTGTTCCGTACCTACGTCTGCTTCGACCTCCATTGTTGAATACTGGAAATAACAAAAAATAAACATAATTGGAATCCTGGCAGAAAACATTTTTTACATATACAGGGTGTCCCAATAGTGCTGTGTCGGGCGATATCTCAATACCAGTTTCAGATACAAAAAAATTTTTGAAATAGAAGATGTTTAATTTTTAAAGGGGCATAACCTAAAAATGCTTTCGTTTATACAGAGTGTCTCAGAAAAGCAGTACTGAATCGAAGTTTATTTTTCAAATGAAACACCCTATATTTTATTACATTTTTAGACTTACTATCAAATCAACATACTTTTCATATACCATTGTCTATACCTAATCCTAATAGTTTTTGAAATATTTGATATTTTCTCTAATAGATGTCATATATAATATCTAGTGTTTTTTCATGCTATTTTACTCCTAAAGGAAAGCGCCATATTTTTCCTTAAGCATGTCATATACCTATCTGCAATAGATTTCGAGATACTTATTTTAGTTTTTAAATTCGCTTTGTTAATCCTAGAATGATAATTCTACTGGATAATCAGCATAGGTGGTCTCTTGATGTATGGGGTGGAGTTCTTGGACGTTTTGTTATAGGACCATACTTTTTCGATAACACGGTGGATGGAGAATCATTTTTGAATTTCTTACGAAATCAATTTGAGGATATGGTTGACAGCTTACCATTAGAAATTACCAGACAAATGTGGTTACAATTAGATGGAGCTCCTCCACATTTTAGCAGATGTGAGAGGCATTATCTGAACACACATTTTGAGAATAAATGGATCGGTAGAGGGGGACCAGTGATATGGCCCGCAAGATCTCCGGATCTGACGAAACCAGACTTTTTTTATGGGGTTATGTCAAAACGCAGGTATACAAAACTGCCCCAACAACAGTGGAAGATATGTAATTTAAAATACAACGAGCTTTTGAATCGATTGATGAAAATATGCTTCAAAGGGTGCATCAAAATTTTATTCACAGAATTACTGTCTGCCAAAAACAAAATGGTGGACATATTGGACACCTTGTCTAGGGAGTGTCATTGGGGTACAGTTTTGTATTGGTTTTTATACAGTTCGCTATCTCCAGTTTATATGGCAATTGCGCAGTAATATTTTTGTTTAATTATCTTATTATTTCTTGCTTTAAATAAAAATTTGTTGTTTTTTTTCCCTTATCGTTTTATTAGTTTTACAGTAGTATACATATAACTTAATATTACAGGTATTTTACTGAATAAGATAAAATATTATGCGCAAACAATTCAAATTAGAATAGTGTCTTCGTACTGGTAAGTTCTTTTAGAGCAACATTCATCCTTAAAACATAGAAAAACACACATTTTAATCGGAGCAAATACTGTAGTAAGCTATTTGATAGTTTAGAGTTATGATGAGTGTTATTTGTTTTCCATGGCCATCTTAGTTTTAACATATTGCTGTCTTGAAATGCAGTCTTTTATAAAGCGAATTTAAAAACGAAAATATCTCGAAATCTATTGCAGATAGGTATATGACATGCTTAAGGAAAAATATAGCGCTTTCCTGTAGGAGTAAAATAGCATGAAAAAACACTAGGTATTCCATTTAAGGAAATGGAGATTTTTTAATCTGAAATTTGTTATGTTGCTTTCCCTTTTTTGAACACTCTGTATTAAATAAAATAGTTTTAGCAATTTGTAAAAATTATTGCAAGTATAGACTACTTGCATACCAAAAATTTTGTTTCTGGGATCAAACATAAGTAAGATATGACTTAGAAAAATAGTATCTGCATATGACATCTATTAAAGAAAATATCAAATATTTCAAAAACTATTAGGATTAGTATAGACAATGGTATATGAAAAGTATGTTGATTTTATAGTAGATTCTAAAAATGTAATAAAATATAGGGTGTTCCATTTGAAAAAATAAACTTCGATTCAGTACTGCTTTTCTGAGACACTCTGTATAAACGAAAGCATTTTTAGGTTATGCCCTTTTAAAAATTAAACATCTCCTATTTCAAAAATTTTTTTGTATCTCAAACTAGTATTGAGATATCGCCCGACACCGCACTATTGGGACACCCCGTATATATACCTAGTAATTAGTAAAATATGTCATATCACGATAAATGATTCACAACAAAAATACAAATATCATGTAAAGTCAGATAATCTACTATTTGCATACACGTAAGCGACCAACATGCGGATTTATGTAATTAGACAAATAACAGCGTTATCTGTAGACGTAATAGCATGATTTTGCGAGACAATAAACTTGTACTACAATAACATTGATTGGACGTGGTATTTGATAGATAACGATGCAATTGTTTAAGATTTTTTTTCCATAAATTATTGAATTTATTACTGTTAGGATACATGTTATATATATACATTATTCAACAGTAAGATATTGCGAAATAAACGGGTTCAAGGTTAACGAGGTGGAAACTTCATAGAGGCTCTCGCATCAGACATTGGCCTCATAAAAAGAACTGGTTCTTGCAATATCAATGATGCATTATCCGTTGTCTAGACGCTGTACATAGGTTTTTGTTAATAAATTTAATTGTTGGGCCTTTTTAATCATATTTTTTTTTGGTTTATTCTTCTTTAATCTTTAATTTATTTAATAATTTTTTTTAACGATTTGGGGGGGGGACAGAGGGAGGAGCAAGAAATTTAAAACTTGCCACAGCACAATTGGGCTGGTCACTTCAGATACAAATTTAGCCATCATTAAGTGAGATCCTAAACACTTCCTAATAACATTGGTTATGAAAGCTGGATTAACCATTATGATCCTGAATCAACAAAGTAGAGCATAGAATGGAGACACAAAAGTTGTAGAATTTGCAAAATAGTATTAGAAATTAATCGAATAAAAACAAACACAAATATTTTGTAGACCAGTTCTCCTTTCCAATTTTGGAATATTGAAAATTGTTTCCAGTTGTTTCAAGATTGTTCTACACTGTTCCAGAGTTTTGCAAAATAATGCTAGAAGTCAGAATAATGCTAGAAGTCAGTCAAAAAAACAACTTTTAGGTCAGCATTAAATGTTGAAACTTCTTCCAGGCTGTTTTAGGTTTTGTTTGTGTTTGTATTTAAGAGTTTTGTAAAACAATATTAAAAATTAGTAGAAAAAGAACGGTAAAAAACTATTTTTCAATCCAGCCTCCCTTCTTTAGAAATTTAAGTAGTTCTGAAACGTATTCTACTTTGCTTTACATTTGTTCTGTATTGTATAGGGTGTTTTTTATAGCGGTATAGAACTGGAATAAAACAAAGATGAAGTTTTTAAATTAACATGAAATTTACTTTATTCGGAAGATAATCTTCTGGCATTACAATTTAAATATGACTTCTGGCATATGACCGCCACGGCTGGCTCGGACGTAGTCTAATCTGGAGGTCCAATTTTCGATTACTTTTTCCAATATTTGTGGCTGTATATCGGCAATAACGCGGGGAATGTTGTCCTCCAAGTGGTCAATCGTTTCGGGCTTATCGGCGTAGACTAGGGACTTCACATATCCCCACAGAAAATAGTCTAGCGGCGTTAAATCACACGATCTTGGAGGCCAATTCACGGGTCCGAAACGTGAATATGCGGTTACCAAACGTTTCCTTCAATAAATCAATTGTGGCACGAGCTGTGTGACATGTTGCGTCGTCTTGTTGAAACCACAGCTCCTGCACATCATGGTTGTCCAATTGATGAACGAAAAAGTCAGTAATCATGGCTCTATAGCGGTCACCATTGACTGTAACGTTCTGAACAGCATCGTTTTTAAAGAAGTACGGACCAATGATTCCACCAGCCCATAAAGCACACCAAACAGTCAGTTTTTCTGGATGTAACGGTGTCTCAACATACACTTGAGGATTACCATCACTCCAAATACGGCAGTTTTGCTTATTGACGTATCCATTCAAGCAAAAGTGAGCTTCATCGCTAAACAAAATTCGCTTATGAAAATCGGGATCAACGGTAATCTTGTTTTGGGCCCATTCACCGAATCTACGCTTTGCTAGGTGATCGTGTGGCTTCAATTCTTGCGCAATTTGAATTTTGTAAGCACGCAAACCAAGATCTTTCCGCAAAATCTTCCATAAAGTGGATGGACACATATCCAATTCCTGTGCTCGATGGCGAATAGGGGTCTTCCTCTAAGCTACGCTCTACAGCAGCAATGACTTCTTCTGTACGTATTGTACGATATCTCTGTGGACGCGTATTATCATTTAGAGTAAACGTGGTACGAAAACGTTCCATAGTTAATCGAATTAATTGCTCTGATGGACGATTATGTTGACCGTAAAATGATTTTCAAAATAAATTTGCACAATTTGGAAGCGTTGTTCAGGCGTCAATCTATTCATGTTGAAATGCCCAACCAAACTAAACATAAATCACTTGACAGCTGACAAAATGGTCACCAGTTAAAAAAGTGTTGCCAACTTAAAGTTTTATACCTCTATAAAAAACACCTTTTATAAGAGGTTTTCTTGTTCGAAAGTTGTTCAACATGATTCTAAAGTTTTGCAAAATAATATTCAAAATTAAGCATGTCACACACTGATGAGCAAAACTGAACACAGTAGATAACATTTTCACTCTTTCCGTAATTATTATAATGAAGAATAGGAGTGATATATTCCGTTTATTTGTACACACTATACATCATGGGTGCCATGCTTGTATCTAGTATGAAAAAGTCACACCACGTCGTATTCAGTTTTGCACTACTTTTTATTAAAAATAAACTCTTGCATACAATTAGAGGAATAACCATCTTATCTAATCTGCACAATGTGGTAGTTTACACCGAGCCCGAAACTTTAGTATTTAGTTTCATTTTATTCAGTTTGTTTGACTAAAAGTGCTGTAACAACAAGATACGAAAAAATGAAGAAAAGTGACAACAAAACCAGAAAAACAATAATATTTTTACTAAAATTAAATTTATCAACAAGAAAAGTTGCAAAAAATTTAAAGTTAGTCGAAGTTTTGTAGAAAAATTACGAGAAAAGTACAAGTGTCTGTGTCTAAAGGAGGACGGTTAAAATTACTATCCGTTCGTGAAAATTGACATTTAGTGCAATACATAGAAACAGGAGGAGGCTTCCACTGCATCTATAACAGCAAATCTTTTAAATAAGGACACAGGAAAAAAATTAGCACATGGACAGCAATGAGAACATTACAAGGGCATAATTATAGATCACTAGAAAAGAAATGTAAACCGTTGCTGTCTGATCAAAAAATTAAAGCACGTTTATTATTTGCAAAAAAAATATGAAAGCTGGTCGATTGAGCAATGGCGAGGTGTTATATGGTCTGATGGAACCAAAATAAATAGATATAGTGCTGACGGTCGCACTTAAAATGGTTGTCAAACATGGTGGTGGCGCTCTATCTCAACAGTTTCAACTACTACTCAATCCAATCGAAAACCTGTGGGCACGTTTAAAAAGACGTCTACACGTGGAATACCATTCACCACCGTCAAATGCTCTGGATTTATGAGGTCGTATACAGAACGAATAGTATAATATTACTCCAATTTATTACAATGCATGAGTAGAAGCTATGCCTTGAAGAATAAAAGATGTTCTAGCGGCGAAAGACTGAACTCATTACTAACTTATTTTTTACTGTTGCCATACTGGGAATTGTATGGTAAAAATTCAACTCCGTGTTAACTTTTGTTCTGATGAAAATATTTAAACCATTTTTGGAACAAAGCTGGAAGATTCTTTAAACTATCGGGCAGGCTTTGCTTTAAAAAATAAATAGCAAAAGACATGTAAACATTTATTAATAAATAAACAAAACGTAGAAACCATTAAAACACAAATAACTCCACAAATTAACAAAGATTATCAGTAATTATCAAAGGAATTGTTCAAAGTGTTTTCCTTCGACTGCTAGACAATGTCCTAAGCGATCATGAAAATGTCTTCGATTGTTTTATAAAGTTCACACTGCAATGGAATTACAAGCTTCAGTTATTCTTGCCCTTCGTTCCTCCACAGTTTCTGATTGACCTTTTATGAGGTCATAAACTTGTGTTTCTAAATGCCCCCATAAGAAAAAATGGAGTGGTGTTAGGTCAGAACTTCGAGCAGGCCAATGGAATGGTCCATATTGGCCAATCATTTATTATCAGGTTATCAGAAAATGTTTCGTTTAAAAACTCTCTGACGATGGCAGCAGAATGGGCTGCTGCTCCAGCCTGTTGATATATTACCTTCATTTGAAGGGAAGGCATGCTGGTTCAAATTTCCGTCAATAAAAAATTACCCTACTAAGTGACTCCCTACAATTCCAACCCACACGTAGGGAATTTTCTCCTGCCCAAACCTGTCTGTTTCGTTTGTTAACTTTGCCATGTAATGTGAACGAACTCTCATCAGAAATAGAATATTTAAAATACATAGTTCAATTTTCATTAATTTTTTTCCATCCAGAATTCACAGAATTCCATTCTTGGAAAGTAATCACGAGGAAATAGTTTTTGCACATTCTTAATTTTGTACGACTTGAACTTTCCTATTTTTAAGGCTTTAAAGCAGCTGCTTCTTGAAGCGTGAAACTCTTCTGTCATTCTTAAATTTTCTGTAACAACATGCGAATTTCTTTTCAATTTTTTGTGCTCATGATTTAAGCAAGCCGTGGTACGCAAAGCATTGTAATATTTGAGTATTACAGTTTTACTCGAAATAGGGCGATCTGGATATGCAGCAACAAAATTCTGGTTGATTTCTCTACTGGACATACCTTTAACGAATGCTATTACAAGTTCGAGACATTCTTTAGATGCGTGTGGTATTTGGCAGAACTTGTGAATAAAATAACATTTGAATTTTTGATCTGTCAAATTATGGTAGGTATGTTCATTACCTTCAAATTTGAAGAGAAAAATTAGTCAAATAAAACTGCTTGTGGTTGTTCAAATAGTATGCATTCTGTAGTCTT
>CM043019.1:27769270-27850038 GCA_023690525.1 Holotrichia oblita | reverse complement strand
TAGTAGAAATATTCTGTATAACATCAAACCCAACTGAACACTTATATTTTTGTCCATTCAAATTACAACCCTCACTGGATGCAGTTAACAGTTGCAATTCAACTAAACTAGAAAGCTGCGCTAAAAGACTACTATTAAAATCGATTTTCTCATCCATAATTGCATAAAATATAGCAATTAATCTGTTGAATCCGAACGTTTTAGGTCCCAAATTAGTCCTCAATTGTTCTGATACTTTACTTTTCTCTTTAACATCCTTCATAGTTTTCCTTTTACGTCCATGATATTTCATAAATAATCGTTTATCATCCTTCGGTGAATTGTAACTTGCTAAATATGATGCTATAAGCAAATATTTTGCGTAAAATGGTAATTCGAGAGTATGTGCCAGATTTTTCGATGAAAATATAACTGTTCGATTAGTTTTCGTTTCATCTGATTTCGTCGATATCCTCAAATAAAGATTATCTAATGACGATTTTAGTATCGGGGAAATATTTTTCCACAAAGCCATCGAGTTACTTACATCACAGTTCCCTCGTATAATTGGTTGACAATAATTGAGAAAGTTTATTCTCGACATATATCTCAATTCATTCAGATCTCTACAATTCCTATAAAAAACAGACAGGAATACATGTAAGTAGTTTCGATAAAAATCCAAATCAATTTCTAACGATTTGTTGCAATTATTTTGAATACTATTTATCGAATCATCATAATCTAATGCTAGAATCTCAATGAATTCTTTCATGTTATACTGTGGAAAATAAATCTTTAACGGCTCTACAATATTACCTCTAAAATAATACTTTTGAAATGGTAACTCCGATATAAATATCACACTGAATGGAGTAACAAGATCGCAGAGTTCACGTAATCTTAAAAATCCAGGTAATAGATTTCCATCCATATGTCGTAATCGTTCGGCTTTATCAAGAATTATCGCAGAACGACTAATATCGTTTTCACTTACATACTTCTGCAAATTAAAAATAAACTCCATCATATTATCGCATTTTGCATGTGGTTGACCTCGAATAGGATCGATAACATGTCGTGTCAGTTTGTTTAGAATTGTTTTAGAGAGAATTTTGAAGTATAACATTCGATGGGGATTAACACTGGCGCAGTGAATATTGCAAGCTTTAAGAGTATCTCGACGACTGCTGATTTTCCAGTGCCAGAACAACCATGAATAAACACAGTATCCGGAACAGGCTCATCTTCATATCCAAATAAGTTGTATAAATTTATTTGGAGTTGGCGACCTGGATAATTAATTATAAGATCGTTTAAATCTGACCATATTTTCGAGACGATTTCTGAAAGAGACAAACATATTACAACAAAATTTTATACATTTTCAATTGTTAACCTTTTAATTATGGGCGTTTAATGCATATTTCCACGATTCTGATTATAATAACCTAAATTAGCACTTAACTTTGCTTTAAATAAATCAACATTAATAAAAACACTGTAATAAAACAGAACTTTGGATTTAAATTATTAGGTTATAATTTTCCCACCATTTTTTGTAATTTGAGCAATTTTAATATTCATATTTATCAATAGATGGCGTGTGTTAGCGATGAAAATTATGAAAATAAAATAAAGTATCGGGAACAAGAGAAATCACAAAAAAATTTGTACACCCATAATGGGAAATAATTATCTAATAGTAATTATATACCAAGGGAGAGAAGACAGGCCAAAAATTATTTCCCGAGTTTAATAATAATGCACTGAGAAAATCTTCTCTCGGTTTATACACTATTTTTTCCACTACTAGCATATTTAACTGCTTTCTCAATAATAATGTAATATAATAAGCCGTTCCGATAAATGTTTAATTTAAGATATCCATAGAAAACATGTTAGTCTGTAAAAACAAATGAATAAACATTTAATGTCAAATTGAGATTTTATTCATGTCTTGTCACAATACCAAATAAAATGTCAGACAGATTTACTCCTGCAAAATTATGGGTTCTATAGAAAAATACTGGTACACTGGCTTGCAATAAAATGTCAAAATGCTTTTTGAAAGATTATTTTCATTCTAAGCTGACTTTAGATTTGACGGATGTGACACTATATGCATAGAGGTTTTGACTTATTGTGTACTTTTGGAAATGAAACGTCAAATTAGAAATGTAACAAAAGGTGAAATCAATATAGGTAAAACTAGGTGTACGAGATTTTATTGCAAGCCAGTACGTCAAGAATTAACATAACCTGCCATAATTGACTATTAATTATTATTTTAATAAGTAGTGTTTACCAAATTATATTCCTACTTTGTTTATTTATGTTAAATGTTATCCTAACCTTTTTTCTTGAAAAGGATTTCATTCGTGCATCTATACGACATCTAATATTCAAATTATTTCAATTCTATACATTTTTATTGAATAAACATTCACTACTAGCGTTAGAAGACGTCATTATTTGGTATGTTTTCGGGTCCGAGAAGATGAATTTCTCTCATAGTAGTCAATAATAAAAATTATCTCCTACTAGTAAATAATAAAAACAATTGACAGTAATACAATTATGATTACGAATGAAATCCGCAATTCAAGAAAAAAGGTTAGGTTAACATTTAACATAAATAAACAAAGTAGGAAATACGTAATTTGGTAAACACTACTTATTAAAATAATAATTAATAGCGCAATTATGGCAGGTTATGTTAATTCCTGACGGCACTGGCTTGCAATAAAATCTCGTACACCTAGTTTCTTATTGATTTCACCTATTTCTAACGCGTTTCATTTCAAAAGTACACTATTTTTACTGTTAAACCTCTTGCATAGTGTCACATCCGTCAAATCTTAAAGTCAATACATTGAAAAATAATCTTCAAAAATTATCAGACATTATCAGATTTTATTTCAAAACCAGTATTTTCATATTCTATTTGATTTGCTTCTTTGCGGATTTCTGCAGGAGTACAACTACTGTCTGACATTTTTTGGTATTGTGACAAGACATGAATAAAATCTCAATTTGACATTAAATGTTTATTCATTTTGTTTTTACAGAAACATGTTTTCTATGGATATCTTAAATTAAACATTTATCGGAACGGCTTATTATATTACATTATTATTGAGGAAAAGTTAAACTAGTAGTGGAAAAAACGTATATAAACCACCGATTTTCTCAGCCTCTTAGCATTATTTCCCTCGACGCTTCGCGTCTCGGGCAATACCGATTGAGAAAATGCTTCTCTCCTTGTATATATTTACTATTATGTCAATTGATTTTATTATTTACTAGTAGGAGATAATTTTTATTATTGACTACTAGGAGAGAAATTCATCTTCTCGGTCCGAAAACATACCAAATAATGACGTTTTCTAACGCTAGTAGTGGAAAACATATTTTACGATATGGTACAGGCAAAAATGATTTGTTTAATAATAATGCACTCAAACATTTCGTTTTCCTTTAGCACTTAATTTAGTGCTGTCATCAAACGATCACTAGGCGGGTTTTTCGAAGTAAACATTGGTATTCTTTCTGCATCCTCAGGCAAAGGTGTGGGAACACCAGATCTCTAGCAAAGTTATGGGTTCTATTAAAAAAGAACTATAATGAAAATGTTTGTAGTATTTTCATTCTACTCTATCGCATACTTTAACTTGCTACAATTTTCTCTTGTTTCGAGATATGACGTCATCGGTAGTTTTTTAAATAGAACACTCTGTATATTTTAGCATTTTTGGATAGACACATTTTCAGGAATTACAATGATATACAGTTTATATCTTATAGTGTATTGGAAAAGGCTAGCAACAAGAAAATATTGAAAACAAGACAATTTATAATAAACGTTCAAACTGATGACCTTCAGCAGCCTCTTGTCCTATTTTTTTACAGGCCATCCTAATTCGACCTTCCAACTCCACGAGCGACTGATATAAACATTAGGTTTCAAGTGCCCGCAGAGGAAAAAGTCTAAAGAACTTAAATCGGGCGATCGCGGAGGCCATTCAATATTTCCTTTTCGACCTATCCAACGCTGTGGAAATACTTTTATTATTACTTTAAAGATTTGCATGGCAACATAAAAATACGAATATTTTCTTATCAGACGTATCAGACAAAAAAAGATGTTTATATTCAACTTTTTTTAATATGTCAACTTGCACAAACCAAATCATATCATTGTAATTTTTAAAATGTGTCTATCCAAAAATATATAGGTGATCTATTTAAAAAAACTACCGACGTCAGCCCCGCCGCTAGCTATTTGAACGCCCGCGTGCAATACCGATTGAGCCGCTCCTTGTACAATTGTAGACATGCAAATTATGTCAATGTTTTGTTTTCCTTTCGATATGTTTTTGTCGCCGATGCCGCCCCCTTGAAAATGCCGCCCTTTCGTCCCTTGTACAATTGTAGACATGCAAATTATAACAATGTTTTGTTTTCCTTTCGATATGATTTTTCGCCGATACGGCCCTCTTGAAAATGCCGCACTTGTGCAGTGCACGCCCGCACGCAGCGGGTTTGGATGACGTCATATGTCGAAAAAGTAAAAGCTGTAGAAAATCAAAGTATGCGATAGAGTAGAGTGAAAATACAGTATGAACAGAGCACAGCACAGCAGAGTGAATAGAGTACGGATCATGAATAGAGTGTCACAAAGTAATTTCCCCGAACGCAGAGCATAGTGCATGCAATGATGCAATCATGCAATTCAACAAACGGTCAGTGTAGCGAGTCAGTATAGCAGGTAATTACCGATACGTCACAAATGACAGTTAAACCTGCATCCAAGCCATCAAACATATCGAAACTTTTTTGTACTCTCAATCACACTCTCAACACTCCTTCCTAATTAATGGAGCAAAAGAGAGCATGATCTAAACACTCCAATCTGTCACCCCGAACGCGAAACAAAAATGCTCTCTTTGCTCTAAAGCTTTACCGAACGCAGAGTGTATACCTAGAAGTGCCTAGATACAAAAAGAGTGCACGGAGTGTGCATGCCGAACGCAGCTTCTAAAGACAAAATTTAAAAAAATTGGTAATTTAATATGAGTAAACAATTGTATTGTGTAATTCTCTAAATTACGAAGCACGTGTAGGATATAAAAGTTTCTAAAATATAAAGAACTATACTATAGTATAGTACTAGCCAGTAGGCCCGTTGCGTGCGGGCGTGCAAGGCGTGCATTGCACAAGGGCGGCATTTTCAAGGGGCCGGCATCGGCGACAAAATCATATCAAAAGGAAAACAAAACATTGTCATAATTTCATGTCTACAATTGTACAAAAGGCGGCCTAATCTCTATTGCACGCGAGCGTTCAAACAGCTAGCGCCGGAACTGCTTAGCAGTAGGGTCACTCTCTATCGGTACCTTTGATCTTCGGATACAGAGTTTTTCTTTGCGCATTGGCTTTCGCACATAAGCGAGTGAATATATACAGGCAGGGAATAAATGCGCAATGATCATTTGCGCTCGTATAATAAAGAGCAGCAGTGTAAATTATTAATCCGCACTGGCTTTGACGCATCGTTCAACAGGTAGGGATAAGAACACGAATTTGTAGCGAGTGACGCTACAGGGTAGATACTATACTGTGACTATATACCTTGTTTTAAAAAGAGAAAGGCAAAATTCTGAACAGACTCAAATGACAGTTATTTCTTCTGCCGGGTCCACACTGGCACGAACTTTGTTAGCTAACAGGATTTGCTAACAGTGTGAGAAAGTGAAGTTCACTAACATTTGCTAATAAATAACAAGGTTAGCTAACAAAATTGAATATTAAAGCCGCTTCTCCCTCAAGTCGTTGCGGTTATATAAAATAAAATATACATATTCGTGTACACTGCTTCTGTGCTGAAGACAACGGCCGCAGGGCCACACAAAATAATGTCTTCCTCACTGCTTGACATAGTTGTTACTGGCGTTTTGTTGCGCTAGTGTGGACAATCCTTGTTCTTTAACATTTCTGCGAACAATGTTAACTACCCTTTGTTGTAACTATAATAATTGTTAGCTAACAATGTTTGTGCCAGTGTGGACGCGGCGTTATCGGTTGAAAGCAGGGCAAAATCACATTGTACGACATTCTGCTTCACCTATAAATTGTCAAATATTTTCACATTTGTATTCAGAATTTTACGTATAATTATTACATTAGTATAGCTAATACTACTTATATTTTTGCTATGCAAATTTAATTTTGTCGAGTAGATATTCTACGCGACAAAATTAAAGTTTGTCAATCATTTGTTGTAAATTGGGCTGGGAATCTGTTCAGAATTTTTCCCTCTCTTTTTGAAACGAGGTATGTATACATATAATAATTATACAGTGAAACAGCACAGAATTTATTTACCTTTCATCCACAACTCTGCTATAAACGCTCACTGAACCTAATAATCAAATTGTTGATATATACGGCGTTCTTTCGGCCGATCTTAACCTATGGTGCTCTAGTGCCAGTATTTTGTAAACCAAGCGTCTCAACGTCTCACAGAAGGCTTCTCGGTCGGAAAACCTTTTAATAGAACACGTTGGGGGACCAGATGCATCCTTCATATGATGCAACAACCACCCCAGCTGAAACTGAGCCACACATTGAGAAAGCTACAAACCCTCAACGTCTCACATGACCCTAGGGAGGCACTCACTAAACAGATAAAAAGCTACAGAAAGTGCCCGCGGAATTTTACATTTTTGCAATAGGTTTGGTGCAATATAAAACCCGATCAACGCTTAAATGTGCCTACTCCATCCCAACTTACCTTATATGTAATAATTACCAAAATGTTGGGAGGTTTAAGTTTTTGTCAAGACATTTTTTAAATATTCATTCACATTTTCTACCGACTGGCAAATTATTTATATACCTTAAATATCTCCAAAATTACACTAGATAGATGTGGTACACTGAAGGTTAAGGGTATGTTTGACCTGAAGAACTATAACCCTCTGCATTTTGACTCAGAAAAGCAATTCTTTAGAGGACGTATGGACAATTCTATTTCTTCACAGTAGCATTTTATATGGTTGTTAGAACTGTATAGTAATAAGTCCAAACAAGAGAATAATCATTCATTTATATTTATATGAAAACATTACAATAACTACAATAAAAACATTAACGTCTAAATAACATAAATATAATAGTAATAAAGTCGCATTAAAAAATAATATAAAGTAGAAGAAGAATGGAATGATGACATTAAGCAATTGTGACCAACAAATTAATATGGTGCGTTAATTATCAAGGGAACAATTATACTAAAAAGCCTTCTGAATTTACATGAATTAAAATTAAAATAAATCGTGTGCACGTATAATATATACAATATAAATCACTTCTAAATACCCTTATCGCCGGGAACAATATTATTATAACACCAACAACATAATATGATGGATGATATGACCAGAAGAAATATGATTCTTTAAAAGTAGGAAAACACATACATAAAGAAAGAGTTTAAAATGGGAAGTAATAAAAACTTATAAATTACAACAATAAAAATAAACATGATTATTAAAAATAAAATTGCACTAATTTTAACTCCATACGTCTGCTGATAATCGTTTTTGTGTTTCCATTTTCTTGAGATATGCGGTGGCTTGCTGCTTGTCCATGGATTTCTGGAGGATTTTAATCATTGTGTTTCGGACATCATTAGCCATGTGACGAGCATCACTATAAAGGAAAAAAGTATGTTAGATAAGCATTGTATTTTCGTACTGAATTGAACTACCTTCTTAACTGTCAGTAAATAGAATACATACCCGCAAATATAAAGATGTCCATTTTCTTCAACGATGATCTTATGAATTTCGTCAGCATTTTGCTCCATAAGATGATGAACGTAAACTTTCTGCGCTTGATCTCTCGAGAAGGCGGTGTATAACGTAATAACTCCATCATTCACGTACTTCGACAGCTCTTCTTCATAAATGTAATCCTCGTCCTTCTTCCTGCAACCGAAATACATGATAGTATCTCCCATAGTGTGGCCATCTTTCTTCGACACGCTTCTTTCTTGTATGAAACCGCGGAATGGTGCCAATCCAGTTCCGGGGCCAACCATGATAATGGGAGTTTGCGCTTTTTGAGGTAGTCTGAATTGGGATTTCCGAATGAAGATCGGAACAGTCGGACATTCCCCTTCCGCGATAGGTTTCTTCTCTTTCAACCAAGTTGTTGCTACACCTTTGTTAAGCCTCTTCGTTGGGGTTGTATATTCGACAAGCA
Organism: Holotrichia oblita; assembly: GCA_023690525.1. Lineage (NCBI taxonomy): Eukaryota > Metazoa > Arthropoda > Insecta > Coleoptera > Scarabaeidae > Holotrichia > Holotrichia oblita. The sequence continues at coordinate 27,841,788 of CM043019.1, read as the reverse complement.
CAGCTGTTATATGCACCGTATTCGGGTACAATTTAGGCGAAGATGAAATTGAATAATATCTAGGTTGTAGACGCGGTAACAACTCGCATAAGTGATCCAAATCAGGTTTACATGACGGCATATCTTCTAGGATATGAACAATATTACGATTATCAGTAATCACCCATTGCTGATACAAAGCCTTCCCTTCGGGAGTAGTACTGGCCATTAGTTTCAATTTTTCTTTTTCAGCAGGATCGCTAGCGTATTCGGACAATTCCTTCAAAACGTGAGTCCTTGGATTCATCGTGATATCAACGTAGTGAGACAATGCAGTACGATACGTACAAGGACAAGGGAATGGATGCTTTTTACTAGATTCTTCATCTATATTCACTAGCGTGAAGATAGTATCAAGATCTTTATTGGTAAGTTTACCAATCTTTTCGACGTATTCGGATTATTAATGGGGTACACAGCCACGTGATCACCAGCTTCGTAACGCATTTTCGAACCTTCGATGTCGAATTCGATATGCATACATGATCTGTCGCTGCTACCTTTGTGCAATTCCCGATTGATGGAGACTTTAGCCAAGAACGGATTTTTAGCATCGTATGGTCTAGAAGGGAAAAATAAAATTAACTACTAAAATATTATTGGATGTGGTTCAAACTTACGGTCGTTGCGTTTTGAGAGAGTGTAATCTAGCCATTTCTCCTGTGAATACTCTGTCTGGAACGTCGTCCTTGAATTCTTCAAGTTTGTATTGACGCATGCTGACATCTTCGCCGGTTGATTCGATACCGAAAAACTCGCAAACTGCCGGCCAGAAACCGTCTTTCCAGGTGATGAAATCGTCTTCAATACTGTAAGAAATACACGTAAAATAAATCTTATATCATCGCAAATTTTGATTTATGTAGATCTGCATCATTTTAAATTTACTTACTTAGCATCATCATCGCCTAAACCCATTTCGTAAACACGAGTGGCTCCTAATTCTTCTAATCTTTTATCGATGTATTTCGCAACGGCATTGTAATGTTCGTAAGTTTTATTACCCAATCCGAAGATCTGTAAAAAAGAAACATTATCATCATTAAAAAAATATTATAAACATAATTCTGTCACGAAGTCTTGTCTTATCTATGATACACGAGTTTGCATTTTTAATTTTCTTAGAAATAACGTGCATGTTTCGAGTAAGTTTTATTGCACTGATTCTTTAGATGATTACGTTGCTAGCCAGAAATGCAGATCATTCCACGCGTGTTAAAATAATATGCATACAGTATGAAAACACCCTATATTAGGCGTATGTTTATCAAGTTATGAGAACAGTTAAGTGACATAGGGTCAACATTATTGGTAATATAATTTTTTTCAATAGCTTGTCTACGTGGTGCCATTATCCTTTTATTTAAAAGGCAAATGAGTTAAATATTACAATGCGACAAATAAGAAAATTTCCATTTAAGCAACATTCAATTGAAACTTTCCATATTAATACACAATAAGTATAGTTTGAGAGAAGTATTATTTAATATATCATTAAATCAATATTAAATAAATGTAGCAGAATTCATAACAGATAAAAATTTTTAGATCTACTTATTACAATTACAACGTAACAGAGAACCACTTATGAATTTATACACTTCAATAATATAATAATATGTTAGGAGTATAAAATAATACTTTCTTACAATGAAAAATGTGTTATCGCAGATTGAATAAATTATTTACGTTCAAATTTATCATTACATAATTTTGTACGGTAAATCAGTTAAAACGTGCTTATTTGACATTTTAATTCTGCATTTTGAAGTGTTACACATCCTTGGGTAATGTTTTTAATAATAATTACTTCAAAGTCGCATATTATACAGTACCTATACGTAATATATATAATTACCTTAACCCATTTTTCAATACTGTACTCAAGCAGATACAACCAGATTGCACCGTAACTCGAGAAGATATCGCAAATTAATTAGATTATTTCTGTCAGAATATTATGAAATCTTTTGAGGAAAATGTTTTAAACAGAATTGTACGGGATGGCCAAATAAGCTCGGCCATATCTCAGGAATGGTTTATAGTATTGCATCAAAAAAATATCACTGATACTAAAGTGGCCCTGAGAAGCATCTGGAAATTAATTTGGGAACTGTAGCATGACCCTCTAGCATGCACATCACTTACACTACTTTAACAGAACCGGAGTTATAAGTGTTCCTTCAAAACAAAGTTCGCCCTTTCTTCTCCCCATGTTTGGAAAAATACAAAAAAAAATTAGAAGGAATTTTTAGAAGATTCCGATTTTGATGTTTGTGATAGACCTTAAGTTGGTAAATTTTGTATAAAATAAGAATTTAATGTTTCTCAGGGCCACTTTAGTCAGTGATATGTTTTTCCCGGAGGTGTACTATAAACAGTTCCTGAGATATGGTCGAGCGCCATTCTTAGTTGGCCACCCGGTACATTTAACGTATACACATACATTAATACAATATTTCTTTGTCCTATTGAATGAAATGTTGGCAAGCTTACGCTAATAATCGGTAATTGATTGCATATAAATAGCCTACGCAAAAGATTAGTTGGTGTTAGTTTACTCAGATCCAATTCTGGCTATAGATATAATTAATCTTGATGTGTATTTTACCAATGATTCCTGTGCAATCATACTTTTTATGTTTCATTCTTTTATAGAGTATAACATTGAGAGGTCATTTCTTAATTCTTATTAGCATAATTTGAATGTTGTTCAAAAAAATTGTGATAATGTGTTTATTGTATGTACAGGGTGGGCCACTTAAAATGATGCATTGAAATTATGGCCAAACTAAATAACAAATTTTAAATCGGACCAGGTAAAGTTATAGAGTTCTAAGGAAGCACATTTTAATAGAAACGTGGATTATATACCATCCATCATGACGTCATACCGAAATCAATTTGCATTTATTTAAATGGAATGTGATATTTTTATTGTAAATTTCTGAAACAGCTAATTTTTTAACGTATAACTGTATAAAATATGATTGATTTTAATAACAAATGAAATCAACAACTTTTTGAAATTGCCGCCAATATTTCAAATTTTGAAGCGCGCAAATATTGTTATTTACCTGACGCATAATTGCGTAAAACGCAAAATTTGAATTGGGCTGTCATTAAATGTCACTTGGCAACTGACAAACATTCAAATTAATTATTAGTTATAAATTATTATTAGTAACTTCACTGCAATACTAGTTTTACAAACAGCAATACTGGAAATTTTAACGTTTAACTTATGTAGAAACAATAATTTGGTGCTGAATGTTTGACTTATTGACCAACTTGCATTAAATCTGCATCGGCAAGTGCAAAAACATCTGCCGCTGGCGGTATGAGCTCGTAAACTTCGGGATACAACTCCCTGACTTTTATAAACACAATCTTTTAGTCATTTTGTTGCGCAAATAGTACTTGCATGGGAATTATATTCAAATAGTTATTATTAAATTTGGTAGTTTACACTTCATATTTTAAATTTAGTTTTTAAAGTTACACTTTAAGATAAGCAAATGGCAGAATTATGTAGTGATGTAAGTCAAATCTGACAAATGTCACACACATTAACATGCGTTACGTAAAATTTCGGTCAACTAAGCTTGAAACTTCGAAACCGCGAAATTTAAATAATCAAATTTCATTCTTTGTTATTACAAATAGAGTTGGATAAAATATTTAATAAGTGATTGTGATGTGTTAGAAATACCATCTTCTTACTATACAGTGACAGAAAACATACATGTGCTATTTAATAAAATGCAAATTGATTTCGGCGTGACGTCATCGTGTAGGTTATAAAATTTACATTGTTATTAAAATGTGCTCCTCATCGAACACTATAAGTTTACCTGGTCGGATTTTTAAATTTTAATTTAGCTTGGCCGTAATTCTAGTGCATCATTTTAAGTGGCCCACCCTGTATATATGTATATAGGTAATACTGTTTATTGCAGCTTGTGTAAATACAATGGCAAAAGTCATACATCAAAACAAAATTAACCAAATAACAAAAGTAGATCAAAACAATAATAATAAATATTATTATGGAAGGATGTATTGATATCTAGTTAGCCTAGACCAGTTCCGTGTATAAAGAAAATATTTCGATACCATAGTTGCAAAGCACTGAATATTTCATATGAACGCATCCATCATATAGTTCAAGTCGATTTGGACATGAGAAAAATGTCTGCAAAATGGATCTTCAAATGTCTGAATGATAACCACAGAAGCGTATAAGGGTGAAATCATCGCATTCGATCTGTGCTCCTTTTGAAAATGATGCAGACTTCTTAAGCCATATTATTACTATCGATGAAACTTGGGTACATTTTCACGACTCAAAAACAAAGAAATAATTGATAGAATGGAGACACTCTGTTTTGTGTTCAAAAATCTGTTAGAAAAGTTCTAGCTTCAGTTTTTTAGGATGAAAGTAATCATGATTGATTTTTCTGGATGAGAGTGGAACAATAACTTGGAATTATTATTATTCGACCATATTAACCACTCTACGAGAAAAAGTTCTGAAGGGGAGACGCGGAAAGTTGTCGAAAGGTGTTTTTTTTTTCATATGATGCCGATTTTTTGGCGATCACTGTATATTTGTTTTTTTACTACAGTTATTTTAATTAATATTATCTCACAGATGTTTTATATTATTACGATAATAACTAACTAGAACCAGATCAATGATCGACTAAATTTAAGCAATAGATATCAAGGAATACTACATAGAAGCCACGTTATGTTCACGTAGTGTTATTTATTGAATAATTAATAGACATTACAACGAAAACATTAGATAATTTGTTAATAGTATCGTTACATAATCAAAATTTCAGACATTATTAATTATTACTTACACACGTATGCTAAGAGATATCACATCCAGATTGAAGCGTTAGATTTTTTAAAGAATGATTCTGAACGTATAAATTTAGAATGTTCAGGTAATATAGCAATGAAAAGTCTAAATGTAGATAATAGAATTTTTGTACTTTTATTAAATTTTGCGATTGCATTTGCGTGCATTCAAGGAATAAATCATTCTTACCTTTTCCTAGATATCCATTTAAATTTAAGAAATTTATTTTCAAATCAAGAATACACAGAAATTACGATGACGATAAATAATTGCAATTTAGTCGTCGAAGAGCAGGCTGGCATAAGAACTAGGATACTTGCCGAGCAACATGAGGTATCATCCACAATTTGGAGAATATTGACGCACAACCAACTCCATCTAGGTATTCTTGATTTGAAAGTAAATTTCACAGATATCTAGAAACTAAAAAACTTTTACTGCAATTTTTTTCCACCTTCCACCCTCCCCTACACGAATATAATTGAGGACATTTTCAATGTACATGGTTGTACATAAGTGTCTTAGTGTTGAGAGAGGGAGATGTTCATTTCATTGCGGCCAATAAATGTTTGTTGTTACGACATAATCGGGCTATTATTCTAAATACCTTATATTACAAGTAGCCCTGGTATCATTTTGTGGAGATCTTTTAGAAACATCCTGTATATGTAACAGTTAAAGTATTCCTTATAGTTGTCCATTAAGAAAAACAGTTATTTCGTATACATGGCAGTTTAGGAATTTAATTGATAAAATATATACATATATAACAGGTGTCAAACGGTAAAAACATTTTTTTTATAGATTTGATTATTATTTATTTTTGACAGGAATAAAAGTAATTTTTAGTAATTAGTAATAGTTCTAGGTATAATAGCGTGCTGTCCATATATAAAAATAAGCTGTCACACTATAAAAAATATTGATTCTTTTAATTTTGTAGTAGTAATTATTGTTCACAGTTTTAAAAATTGATTAACTGTCACGCGTTACTTTCCAGTTCGATAGGTTAGAATTACTTGACAGCTGTCAAACTATAAAAAATAATTGTCTTTTACAATATTATTCTTTTTAATTTTTGTAGTAGTAACTGTCAAAATATTTGCAAGAAAGCAGTTACTTTCCAGTTCGATAGGTTAGAATGAATACTTCTGACAGCTGTCAAACTATAAAAAAAATAATTATCTTTTACAATATTTTCATTCTTTTAATTTTTGTAGTAGTAACTAAAAAATAATTATCAAAATAGTTACTTTCCAGTTTGATAGGTTAGAATACTTCTGACAGCTGTCAAACTATAAAAAATAATTATCTTTTACAATATTATTCTTTTAATTTTTGTGGTAGTAACTGTGAAAATATTTTCAAGAAAGCACTTATTTTTCAGTTTAATAGGTTAGAATACTTTTGACAGCTGCCAAACCATAAAACAATGTTAATGTAAATTTAAAAAACATGTTTCTCTACGCAGGCGTCGAATCAACATCTTCAAAGAAGAGAATTGTTGATTTATATTTCTTTAAATAAGTAAATTCTGCTGTATACTGGTACTTAGTACTAAATTTATTTATAATAAGTTATCTTTAATACAAGCTAATTACTTTAAGAGATAGATAATTCTGAAGCACTGCAAAATATCTATGCATTGAGTCATATTTTATAATTATACCATATATAATGTTCCAAAAAACATGTTTTAAATATAAATTACATTTTTTAAATTCCGTTAAAACATTGCTACCGTTAGAAACACATCAATATTCCTTGAAGTTACAATAAAACAATACTGCATACATTAGGAGATACAATAGCAGATATCAAATTCATAGAAAACAAAACACAGGCTACTATTGTACATTAAACATGCAGCTAATTGCAATTTAATGAGAAATGAAGCGTTTTGGTCACGTAAGCGTTCTGCGTTTGCGCATATGTACACAATTTTTTAGCAGAGCCGCGATGTTTCGCCAAATCTAACCTTGAACCGTGACCGTTTTGAAACCTTGATCTACAGCTGGGACTCGGACCCATTGCGAAGCATACAGATGTCAGCGCAAGCTGGTTACTGCGTTCATTCCAAGAGAAATCTCGTAAATCGAATAGAAAATAAAAGTGTATACTTTTGATCCGATACTACATATACATCTTATCGCGGTAACAAGGTTATTCGGAAATAATTTTTCGTATTCGGCAGATAACGGTTTGTTTGATTGAAGACGCGAAGTTAAAAGGATGAAGATGAAATGTGTTTTCAAGACGTAAAATTTGAATATCATTACCACAGAAACGTAAACAAACGTGGGATTTTAACTTAAAAGAAATTTCAATTCACTCAAAAATTTTTTATGCTTAACTAATTTTCTTACTAACAGATAAGAATAGAATTAAGTGTTATTTGGAGAAAATAATTTAAAATATATCGAGTTACGATGTTTTTAATTGCGTCTGACCTTTATTTTATCGTATAAGATTACCTACTTTTCAAATATAAATTATTATTAATTAAGCAATTAAAGATTTGTGATCTCAAAGAAATTTATCTAAATTGAGAACTAATAACACTACCGGTTGTCAGCAAAACCTTGAAGCAATTTAGAGGAAATCTGATCCATCACAAAGTACCACAAAAAGACTACGTACATTTTTCTGCTCATCTCAGGACATTTTCAACATTGAAAAAATAGAATGGAGTGAAATAAGATGATCTTGAAGGGCATCAAATAGGTCCATTAATTTCAATCTATCTATCGTTAAAAAGATTGTTCCGAAGACGATGGTTATGGACAGGTGCTGCATTCTGCTAAAAAAAAGATATTTTGCCTGCTTACAAGATCTGAGTATCCGTCCCAAATATCTCAAAGAAACTAAAATGCATTTGAGGACCTCTGGGATTTACCTGTAGAAGATTATTTCTTGAATTAAATGAAAAAATAATCCAAGTGATCCTTCATTTGATTAATAAGTATGTAAAGTTAGTCCATCATTTTCTAAAAATTTTATGGGATATTCCAGATTGCTGTTGGTTTATTGCAGAGTGTTACAAAAAAAAATCACAACGGCAATAACTCAGTCGACTTTCCGAATTGGGTTTGTTTGTTTCTCACTCGGTACGAATCAGGTTTTCATCCCCTTAATAGTTCCTAGTAGTGGCAGTCTCCACCGTTCCAATGCAGCGCATTCAAAAACAATATGGTAATCTGCTTCCTCCTCTCCCTTCCCTCCCACCCATTCCTCCCTCATTACATAGTCTACAAATAGGCTCATCCTTAAAGATGCCAATTCTGTGAAGGTATACTCGTCACTGTTTTAAGCTGTACTTGGTTGAGAACCAGCATATCTGTTGTTAAATGCCTTGATAGCTTCCCCATCATCCATTTGCTGTGTATCTGCCCTTCAACGTTGTTGCAGTGCACCTGGTATGCTTGTATGATCCATTCAGCCACTGCACCACGTATCGAAGTCTTGGTTATCACCAGACCCCGTTCAGGTCCAATGAATGTTGTTTCAGAACACTTTCTTGTCAGCTTCTTTGCTATTTCGTTACCTAGTTTGCCCTTATGCCTCGGTCCCCACACTAACGTGATTTTGTTGCGCTTGCAAGCAGTTTTCCAAGCTGGTTTCGAAATTATCTGATATGATGCTAATGTCTAACAGACCCTGAGGTTGTTAGCAAGTCTCTATTGGTAGTACTTACGATGTTACTTATATTGCTCTGTCATATATTCGTTATTGACAATAATTCAATGCACTTTCCAAAGTGGGTTACTTGTTCTAAACATTAAAAATAAAATTCCTATCTTTAAACGAGACAATAGCCGTAGTGGTTAAGCGGCTGACTATCGTTGTGGCTCTGGAAGGATGGTGACATTTTTTCAGAGTTTTGAAATCCGGATCGACTTACCAGTCGCTGTTGGGAGCAAAGTGATTAACACCGCGGCATTATAAAAGGCGATATGATGCTGTCAAAAAACCATTTTAACACAATCTACACACAGAAAACTACACCGCGAAAGTTGTATTGATAACCAGACAAGTAATACAGCTTATGGAGTCACTGCAACTAAGCACCCACCACACAGCTTCGAGCTTATACACGTTACTTCAAATTTGATTTAATGCCGAGCTTAGAAAAAAAAAGCATAATACTCTGGAATTATTAGCGAAAACAAGTTTAAAATAAATTACAATAATTGAAAATTAAAATGTTCAAACGTCGAATTATATCGGATATTCCAAATTGTTTCAGATTTTTTTCTATATCATTGCAAAACAGACAGCATATTGTCAAAAAAAAAAAAAATCAAACAGGAAAGATCATTTTTCGAAAAGTAAAATATGTATCAAAGAGTGTTCCAAATTGTTCTGAAAATTTTTTAGAAAATTAAACTCCCATTTTTCATAATATCAGATATACAGGGCGTCTCAGCAAGACCGTTCATTAGAAGTTTATGGGGTTCTGGCCAAAATATAAATTTGAAAATTTAGAATTATGTACAGGGTGTCCCAGCTGACGCGGTTTCTTTGATAATTTGTTTATTTTACAGTATAGAGAGAAACGTTTCAAATAAAAGTTGTCCCTATTTATACGATGCAATAGCTAGAAAATATTTTCAAGTATACAGGGTGTCCAAATTATGGAAAAAGCGCATGTAACTTTATTATTTTAAATGGATCACCCTATATGTATTTTTTAGACTGTACATGATATTTTAAGTAACTTTTATTAAGACCTTCCCAGACCTATGTGCTTTTGTTATCAAGAAAATAAATATTTTATAAAAAATTTATAATTGCAATGCTCTCGTTAATGAGGTGCAGGATCAAAACTGAAAAAGGTAGAAAATTTTCGTTTGCGCAAATTGATACGTCTGGAATTGGTTTACTATTTCCAATATTAACATCTACGGATCCTTTTGATAACATACAGTTACTGGTGCCAATATTTGGAAACATTTAAATGCCAATAACTCTGTTTTTTTAAATGGGACATCCTATATCTGTTTACAGCGTTGGATATAAAATTAAATTCTGTTTCTTTTAATATAAGAATGTATACATTTACCTTCAACCGTTTTAGAGAAAAATTTATATTTCTTCTGCTACTGTCGAAAAAGATCACTTCAATTTGCACGAAGTAGGCTGCGTAATAATGATATTGTGGCAGATATACAGCGTTAGTAAAAAGTCCCGGAACGGTCGAATAACTTTGTTATTTGAAAATTATGATTTCTGAAATTTGGTATGGGAGTATAGTTAATATAAATGCATTTTATGCAATACAGTTTATATTTTTTTCACTTCCGGTTTAATCGGCAATACGTCCAACTTTTTTTTTAACGGAACGCCCAGATTTTTTAACACTTTTGAATGCAAAATAAAAAACTGCGTTCAGGAAGTATTAAGATGTTTATTTTTATTCACAAGAAAACAGTTAAAAAATTTAAAAAGTGTCCTAATACAGAAAAATCAAAATACCTGTCTATTCAGGTTGCGATTACAATAATTGTTCAAAATGCTCTCCATTAACAATTTGACAAGAATGTAAACGGTCAGTAAAATTTGTTATTGAATTTTGTATTTGTTTTGGAGTGATGCGATTGGCTTCTTGAACTATTCTCTCTTCCAATTGTTCAAGATTATGGGGACGATTTTTGTACACTTGACATTTCAAGTGACCCCAAAAGAAAAAATCTAATGGCGAGAGATCTGGCGAACGTGCTGGCCATTCGATTGCTTCTCTACGTCCGATCCAACGTTCCGGAAAAATTTCATTCAAATAATCGCGGACATTATGGGCAAAATGAGGGAGAAGTTCCATCTTGTTGAAACCAAAAATGTGCATTAGGGTGATCACCTATGTTTGCATTTGGAAAGAGAGCCGAAAGTGCTGGGACAACCTCATTTCGCAATAAATTTAAGTAGACGTTGCCAGTTAAATTTCCTCTTATAAAAAATGGTCCTATGATGTTGTTTCCAACAAGACCAGCCCAGACATTCACCTTTTGAGGACGCTGTGTATGGACTTCTTCAATCCAATGCGGATTTTCACTTGACCAGTAGCGACAATTATGTCTGTTCACAGTGCCGTTGAGACAAAACGTTGCCTCATCTGAAAAAATGATGTGATCTAAAACATTAGGCTGCTGCTCGATCAATTCCGTCATTGTTTCGCAAAAATGTAGTCTGCGATCTAGATCATCTTCAGTTAACTCATGGACGGGATACATTTTATAGGCTTTCATTCTTGCTGATTTAAGAATCTTATGAGTAGATTTTTGAGAGATCTCATGAATTTGACCTAATTCTGTTGTGGACACGTGATGATTTTCTTCCACTGTAAGTAACACATTCAAACTAGTGTCTTCATCTGTTGCTGTTAATGGACGTCCCCTTCTAGGTAAATCCTTCACCTGACGAAAGACTTCAAACTTTTGAATTGTTCGGCATACCGTACTTTTACTAATGTAACGATCCGGATAAACAGCATTGAACAAAATACGAACCTCTTCAAAAGAACGTTGACGATCACCGTACCCACGCATCATTAATATCTCAATTCGTTCTGATTCAGTAAGTTTTACTGCCATTTTCAAATGTGTCAATGTCTAAAATAAGTAAATTTATAGCGATGCAAACGTTAAAACGCTTTTAAAATTGTCAAATGTGACGGCAAAAAGAACACTAAACAAGAACTTTTTTCAAAGGTATCTTGTTTTTTCTGTATTAGAACACTTTTTTAAATTTTTTAACCGTTTTCTTCTTGTGAATAAAAATAAACATCTTAATACTTCCTGAACGTAGTTTTTTATTTTGCATTCAAAAGTGTTCTGGGCGTTCCCTTAAAAAAAAAAAGTTGGACGTATTGCCGATTAAGCAATTATACACAAGTAATAAGCTCAATTTAAATTTAAATGTTTTCAAATGTTGGCGCCAGTAAATTCTGATATCAAAAGAAAGAGAATTTAATTTTACATCCAACCCTGTAAACAAATATAGAGCGTCTCATTAAAAAAAAAGTTATTGACATTTAAATATTTCCAAATGTTGGCGCCAGTAACTGTTAGTCAATAAAAGGATCCGTACATGTTAATATTGGAAATTGTAAACCAATTCAAGACGTATCAATTTGCGCAAACCAAAATTTTCTACCTTTTTTAGTTCTGATCCTACAGCTCATTAACGAGAGCGCTGCAATTGCAAAATTTTTGATAAAATATTTATTTTCTCGAAAACAAAACAAAAGTCAGGATAGGTCTGAATAAAAGGAAGGTCTAAAAAAAAATATATAGGGTAATCCATTTAAATAATAAAGTTACATACATTCTATAATTGGGACACCCTGTATATTTGAAAATATTTTCTAGCTATGCATCGTATAAATAGGGACAATTTTTATTTGAAACTTTTTTCTCTATTTATTATATTATAAGATTATTTTCGCCTATTTTTCATGGCACACTGAATAAGTATCGATGAGTTATGTATGCATTTTTCAACAAAAACCTAATTAGTTTCTAAACTATCAATTTGAGGCCGAAGATGACTATAAGTAATAAAATATGAGCCCGCGCTAAAATATACTCCAATATGTTGTTTAAGCATATTATGAATTCTAAATTCATATCCAAAAAATCTAGTGTTCCCTGATTTTTTGTATAAATGTCCGTTTTAGTTATTTTTTTTTAGAAAAAAATCGAATAACCACAAATCGCCCGTACCAAATTGAAAAAACTAAAGGTAATAACAAAGTTGATGGCGACTTCCGATGTAACAGGAAGCGCTAGAAATCTAATGTTTTCATTGAAAAGAACATAATCGACTATATGTAATTCTAAATTTTCAAATTTATATTTTGGCCAGAACCCCATAAACTTCTAATGAACGGTCTCGCTGAGACACCCTGTAACAAACATAAAATTTGGATAGTCCATAATTCCAAATGAAAAATTTTATTTGTAGTTACGTTTCTCCAACATCCCCTCCAAAATAATTAAAAATTAATACGCGGAAATAAATAGAAGAAAATCGAAATGGCTCTTTAATTGTGAAGGTGGGCCATCATTTTATAAAATTGGAATTGTGTTAGGTTTGTTGCAGATTATGACAAAAAAGATTAAATATTGCCGAAAGGATCAGAATAAGAAATATTTTTGCCCTAGTTAATAATTTTTCTACGTTCAAATTAGTTTAGTTGTTCTAAGAATTGCTTGAAATTTCGGAGCATGTTCCAGATTATTCTAGTAGTTCTAAAGCACAAAACACAGCAACAGTAAGATTTCGGTCAAATCATTTTTTTCATGTATGTACATTGACCCATATTTATAAGTACCTGTTAATTTGAACGCATAATGTCTGACAAATATTATTTTAAATGCAATACTATGTTGACAAGTTTTAACACTCTTACAAAGTTTTAAATGATCGGAAAATAACGTTTCCAAGTAACTACAAAACAGGGATCATTATTACAGCTATTACTTTCAGTTTTATGACAACTACATGTATGAAATTACGCGTCATTTAGCATTAAATTCACTCCAATTATATAGTTGATCTTTACACGTAGTGACTTCAATTGAAATCGAAAAACATCTTCTAACACATCATTATGTTATATAACAATGAACGAGTTAATACTATGCTATGTTGCGCGGGGTTCTTTACAAGCGCTGATTTCATGTCGAAATTTCATGCTGATGTACTTATTATATAAATTGCATGCCTCTAATCTAAAAGCGGATGTCAGTAATTTCGCAAAAATAACTCATTCCGCTACGTGTATTATATGTATTGTAAATTAAGTATACCCGAAAGACTACTTCGATATTAGTTTGGATATTTATTTTACTAATTGAACCGGCAAGTAATTCAGAAGTGTTTACTTTTTAATATATGAGTCTTTTAACCTGCACCTTTTTTTATGATAAATATCTTTAGTATTGACGAAATATACATAAAAATAAAATACTCGTTTATATGTAACGATATGCATCTGGTTTCCTAATACTAACCGAAATTTTCTGAATGGAAATGCAAAACTATAATTTGAATAATTTAAATATCAATGCAAATGTTTTCGGAAGTTAAAAATAACTTTAAAGACGATGAAGTTTAAATGCGCTTACCGCATAATTCAATCCGTTCAAATCTGCATCACCGTTCTGCAGCCACTCGTAAAATTCCATTGCGTTGTCTGTCGGATCACCTTCTCCGTAAGTTGCCATACAGAAAACTGCTAGGGATTTAGGAATCTGTTTCAAATTGACTAGTTCTTCCTATGATACAAATCGCGTAGATAACTAATTTGTTATGAAATTAAATCAAGATTAATTTTTACCATATCACATTCTTCGGGATCAGCTACCATTCCTTTCATACCAAATCGGAGACCTTCTTTCGCTAATCTACCCGCAAATTCTTCACCTGTACCAGTTTGGCTGCCATAGAAGACGACTAGACTCCTACCCGATGATTTTAATTTCTTGATGAATGAATTGTCTGTAGATGATTGCAAAGGTATGGATGTTGGTCTGAAAATAAAATAAAAATGGATTGGTCGAACGTCAGAATATGAAAAACAATAATCTGAATCTGATACTTACTGTATAGTATACGATTTTGCTGGAGGTTCCGCTTGCTTCTTCCTGTTTCTTAATAAATACCACGCCCCGCCCGCCAATAAAACAATTATCAATAAAATATCAATTGTACTAAAAAGAGATTCTGATGTTTCACCGATTTGTTCCGTACCTACGTCTGCTTCGACCTCCATTGTTGAATACTGGAAATAACAAAAAATAAACATAATTGGAATCCTGGCAGAAAACATTTTTTACATATACAGGGTGTCCCAATAGTGCGGTGTCAGGCGATATCTCAATACCAGTTTCAGATACAAAAAAATTTTTGAAATAGAAGTTTAATTTTTAAAGGGGCATAACCTAAAAATGCTTTCGTTTATACAGAGTGTCTCAGAAAAGCAGTACTGAATCGAAGTTTATTTTTCAAATGAAACACCCTATATTTTATTACATTTTTAGAATTACTATCAAATCAACATACTTTTCATATACCATTGTCTATACCTAATCCTAATAGTTTTTGAAATATTTGATATTTTCTCTAATAGATGTCATATATAATACCTAGTGTTTTTTCATGCTATTTTACTCCTAAAGGAAAGCGCCATATTTTTCCTTAAGCATGTCATATACCTATCTGCAATAGATTTCGAGATACTTATTTTAGTTTTTAAATTCGCTTTGTTAATCCTAGAATGATAATTCCACTGGATAATCAGCATAGGTGGTCTCTTAATGTATGGGGTGGAGTTCTTGGACGTTTTGTTATAGGACCATACTTTTTCGATAACACGGTGGATGGAGAATCATTTTTGAATTTCTTACGAAATCAATTTGAGGATATGGTTGACAGCTTACCATTAGAAATTACCAGACAAATGTGGTTACAATTAGATGGAGCTCCTCCACATTTTAGCAGATGTGTGAGGCATTATCTGAACACACATTTTGAGAATAAATGGATCGGTAGAGGGGGACCAGTGATATGGCCCGCAAGATCTCCGGATCTGACGAAACCAGACTTTTTTTATGGGGTTATGTCAAAACGCAGGTATACAAAACTGCCCCAAGAACAGTGGAAGATATGTAATTTAAAATACAACGAGCTTTTGAATCGATTGATGAAAATATGCTTCAAAGGGTGCATCAAAATTTTATTTATTTATATTATAGAATTACTGTCTGCCAAAAACAAAATGGTGGACATATTGAACACCTTGTCTAGGGAGTGTCATTGGGGTACAGTTTTGTATTGGTTTTTATACAGTTCGCTATCTCCAGTTTATATGGCAATTGCGCAGTAATATTTTTGTTTAATTATCTTATTATTTCTTGCTTTAAATAAAAATTTGTTGTTTTTTTACTTTATCGTTTTACTGAATAAGATAAAATATTATGCGCAAACAATTCAAATTAGAATAGTGTCTTCGTACTGGTAAGTTCTTTTAGAGCAACATTCATCCTTAAAACATAGAAAAACACACATTTTAATCGGAGCAAATACTGTAGTAAGCTATTTGATAGTTTAGAGTTATGATGAGTGTTATTTGTTTTCCATGGCCATCTTAGTTTTAACATATTGCTGTCTTGAAATGCAGTCTTTTATAAAGCGAATTTAAAAACGAAAATATCTCGAAATCTATCGCAGATAGGTATATGACATGCTTAAGGAAAAATATAGCGCTTTCCTTTAGGAGTAAAATAGCATGAAAAAACACTAGGTATTCCATTTAAGGAAATGGAGATTTTTTAATCTGAAATTTGTTATGTTGCTTTCCCTTTTTTGAACACTCTGTATTAAATAAAATAGTTTTAGCAATTTGTAAAAATTATTGCAAGTATAGACTACTTGCATACCAAAAATTTTGTTTCTGGGATCAAACATAAGTAAGATATGACTTAGAAAAATAGTATCTGCATATGACATCTATTAAAGAAAATATCAAATATTTCAAAAACTATTAGGATTACGTATAGACAATGGTATATGAAAAGTATGTTGATTTTATAGTAGATTCTAAAAATGTAATCAAATATAGGGTGTTCCATTTGAAAAAATAAACTTCGATTCAGTACTGCTTTTCTGAGACACTCTGTATAAACGAAAGCATTTTTAGGTTATGCCCTTTTAAAAATTAAACATCTTCTATTTCAAAATATTTTTTGTATCCTCAAACTAGTATTGAGATATCGCCCGACACCGCACTATTGGGACACCCGGTATATATACCTAGTAATTAGTAAAATATGTCATATCACGATAAATGATTCACAACAAAAATACAAATATCATGTAAATTCAGATAATCTACTATTTGCATACACGTAAGCGACCAACATGCGGATTTATGTAATTAGACAAATAACAGCGTTATCTGTAGACGTAATAGCATGATTTTGCGAGACAATAAACTTGTACTACAATAACATTGATTGGACGTGGTATTTGATAGATAACGATGCAATTGTTTAAGATTTTTTTTTCCATAAATTATTGAATTTATTACTGTTAGGATACATGTTATACTTATATATACATTATTCAACAGTAAGATATTGCGAAATAAACGGGTTCAAGGTTAACGAGGTGGAAACTTCATAGAGGCTCTCGCATCAGACATTGGCCTCATAAAAAGAACTGGTTCTTGCAATATCAATGATGCATTATCCGTTGTCTAGACGCTGTACATAGGTTTTTGTTAATAAATTTAATTGTTGGGCCTTTTTAATCATATTTTTTTTTGGTTTATTCTTCTTTAATCTTTAATTTATTTAATAATTTTTTTTAACGATTTGGGGGGGAGGGACAGAGGGAGGAGCAAGAAATTTAAAACTTGCCACAGCACAATTGGACTGGTCACTTCAGATACAAATTTAGCCATCATTAAGTGAGATCCTAAACACTTCCTAATAACATTGGTTATGAAAGCTGGATTAACCATTATGATCCTGAATCAACAAAGTAGAGCATAGAATGGAGACACAAAAGTTGTAGAATTTTGCAAAATAGTATTAGAAATTAATTAAAAACAAACACAAATATTTTGTAGACCAGTTCTCCTTTCCAATTTTGGAATATTGAAAATTGTTCCCAGTTGTTTCAAGATTGTTCTACACTGTTCCAGAGTTTTGCAAAATAATGCTAGAAGTCAGAATAATGCTAGAAGTCAGTCAAAAAAACAACTTTTAGGTCAGCATTAAATGTTGAAACTTCTTCCAGGCTGTTTTAGGTTTTGTTTGTGTTTGTATTTAAGAGTTTTGTAAAACAATATTAAAAATTAGTAGAAAAAGAACGGTAAAAAACTAATTTTCAATCCAGCCTCCCTTCTTTAGAAATTTAAGTAGTTCTGAAACGTATTCTACTTTGCTTTACATTTGTTCTGTATTGTATAGGGTGTTTTTTATAGCGGTATAGAACTGGAATAAAACAAAGATGAAGTTTTTAAATTAACATGAAATTTACTTTATTCGGAAGATAATCTTCTGGCATTACAATTTAAATATGACTTCTGGCATATGACCGCCACGGCTGGCTCGGACGTAGTCTAATCTGGAGGTCCAATTTTCGATTACTTTTTCCAATATTTGTGGCTGTATATCGGCAATAACGCGGGGAATGTTGTCCTCCAAGTGGTCAATCGTTTCGGGCTTATCGGCGTAGACTAGGGACTTCACATATCCCCACAGAAAATAGTCTAGCGGCGTTAAATCACACGATCTTGGAGGCCAATTCACGGGTCCGAAACGTGAATATGCGGTTACCAAACGTTTCCTTCAATAAATCAATTGTGGCACGAGCTGTGTGACATGTTGCGTCGTCTTGTTGAAACCACAGCTCCTGCACATCATGGTTGTCCAATTGATGAACGAAAAAGTCAGTAATCATGGCTCTATAGCGGTCACCATTGACTGTAACGTTCTGAACAGCATCGTTTTTAAAGAAGTACGGACCAATGATTCCACCAGCCCATAAAGCACACCAAACAGTCAGTTTTTCTGGATGTAACGGTGTCTCAACATACACTTGAGGATTACCATCACTCCAAATACGGCAGTTTTGCTTATTGACGTATCCATTCAAGCAAAAGTGAGCTTCATCGCTAAACAAAATTCGCTTATGAAAATCGGGATCAACGGTAATCTTGTTTTGGGCCCATTCACCGAATCTACGCTTTGCTAGGTGATCGTGTGGCTTCAATTCTTGCGCAATTTGAATTTTGTAAGCACGCAAACCAAGATCTTTCCGCAAAATCTTCCATAAAGTGGATGGACACATATCCAATTCCTGTGCTCGATGGCGGATAGGGGTCTTCCTCTAAGCTACGCTCTACAGCAGCAATGACTTCTTCTGTACGTATTGTACGATATCTCTGTGGACGCGTATTATCATTTAGAGTAAACGTGGTACGAAAACGTTCCATAGTTAATCGAATTAATTGCTCTGATGGACGATTATGTTGACCGTAAAATGATTTTCAAAATAAATTTGCACAATTTGGAAGCGTTGTTCAGGCGTCAATCTATTCATGTTGAAATGCCCAACCAAACTAAACATAAATCACTTGACAGCTGACAAAATGGTCACCAGTTAAAAAAGTGTTGCCAACTTAAAGTTTTATACCTCTATAAAAAACACCTTTTATAAGAGGTTTTCTTGTTCGAAAGTTGTTCAACATGATTCTAAAGTTTTGCAAAATAATATTCAAAATTAAGCATGTCACACACTGATGAGCAAAACTGAACACAGTAGATAACATTTTCACTCTTTCCGTAATTATTATAATGAAGATTAGGAGTGATATATTCCGTTTATTTGTACACACTATACATCATGGGTGCCATGCTTGTTTCTAGTATGAAAAAGTCACACCACGTCGTATTCAGTTTTGCACTACTTTTTATTAAAAATAAACTCTTGAATACAATTAGAGGAATAACCATCTTATCTAATCTGCACAATAGGGTAGTTTACACCGAGCCTGAAACTTTAGTATTTAGTTTCATTTTATTCAGTTTGTTTGACTAAAAGTGCTGTAACAACAAGATCCGAAAAAATGAAGAAAAGTGACAACAAAACCAGAAAAACAATAATATTTTTACTAAAATTAAATTTATCAACAAGAGAAGTTGCAAAAAAATTAGTCGAAGTTTTGTAGAAAAATTACGAGAAAAGTACAAGTGTCTGTGTCTAAAGGAGGACGGTTAAAATTACTATCCGTTCGTGAAAATTGACATTTAGTGCAATACATAGAAACAGGAGGAGGCTTCCACTGCATCTATAACAGCAAATCTTTTAAATAAGGACACAGGAAAAAAAATTAGCACATGGACAGCAATGAGAACATTACAAGGGCATAATTATAGATCATTAGAAAAGAAATGTAAACCGTTGCTGTCTGATCAAAATATTAAAGCACGTTTATTATTTGCAAAAAAATATGAAAGCTGGTCGATTGAGCAATGGCGAGGTGTTATATGGTCTGATGGAACCAAAATAAATAGATATAGTGCTGACGGTCGCACTTAAAATGGTTGTCAAACATGGTGGTGGCGCTCTATCTCAACAGTTTCAACTACTACTCAATCCAATCGAAAACCTGTGGGCACGTTTAAAAAGACGTCTACACGTGGAATACCATTCACCACCGTCAAATGCTCTGGATTTATGGGGTCGTATACAGAACGAATAGTATAGTATTACTCCAATTTATTACAATGCATGAGTAGAAGTTATGCCTTGAAGAATAAAAGATGTTCTAGCGGCGAAAGATCTCTGAACTCATTACTAACTTATTTTTTTACTGTTGCCATAATAGGGAATTGTATGGTAAAAATTCAACTCCGTGTTAACTTTTGTTCTGATGAAAATATTTAAACCATTTTTGGAACAAAGCTGGAAGATTCTTTAAACTATCGGGCAGGCTTTGCTTTAAAAAATAAATAGCAAAAGACATGTAAACATTTATTAATAAAAAAAAACAAAACGTAGAAACCATTAAAACACAAATAACTCCACAAATTAACAAAGATTATCAGTAATTATCAAAGGAATTGTTCAAAGTGTTTTCCTTCGACTGCTAGACAATGTCCCAAGCGATCATGAAAATGTCTTCCATTGTTTTATAAAGTTCACACTGCAATGGAATTACAAGCTTCAGTTATTCTTGCCCTTCGTTCCTCCACAGTTTCTGATTGACCTTTTATGAGGTCATAAACTTGTGTTTCTAAATGCCCACATAAAAAAAAATGGAGTGGTGTTAGGTCAGGACTTCGAGCAGGCCAATGGAATGGTCCATATTGGCCAATCATTTATTATCAGGTTATCAGAAAATGTTTCGTTTAAAAACTCTCTGACGATGGCAGCAGAATGGGCTGCTGCTCCAGCCTGTTGATATATTACCTTCCTTTGAAGGAAGGCATGCTGGTTCAAATTTCCGTCAATAATAAATTACCCTACTAAGTGACTCCCTACAATTCCAACCCACACGTAGGGAATTTTCTCCTGCCCAAACCTGTCTGTTTCGTTTGTTAACTTTGCCATGTAATGTGAACGAACTCTCATCAGAAAATAGAATATTTAAAATACATAGTTCAATTTTCATTAATTTTTTCCATCCAGAATTCACAGAATTCCATTCTTGGAAAGTAATCACGAGGAAATAGTTTTTGCACATTCTTAATTTTGTACGACTTGAACTTTCCTATTTTTAAGGCTTTAAAGCAGCTGCTTCTTGAAGCGTGAAACTCTTCTGTCATTCTTAAATTTTCTGTAACAACATGCGAATTTCTTTTCAATTTTTTGTGCTCATGATTTAAGCAAGCCGTGGTACGCAAAGCATTGTAATATTTGAGTATTACAGTTTTACTCGAAATAGGGCGATCTGGATATGCAGCAACAAAATTCTGGTTGATTTCTCTACTGGACATACCTTTAACGAATGCTGCTACAAGTTCGAGACATTCTTTAGATGCGTGTGGTATTTGGCAGAACTTGTGAATAAAATAACATTTGAACATTTTTGATCTGTCAAATTATGGTAGGTATGTTCATTACCTTCAAATTTGAAGAGAAAAATTAGTCAAATAAAACTGCTTGTGGTTGTTCAAATAGTATGCATTCTGTAACTTATTGGTGATGTATTACTAAAAGAAAATTTAACATTTAACCAACAACTTTTCTGTAATTTCAACGGTTTCTCAAAATACGAGTATGTGTGTTCAGTTTTGCTCATCAGTGTAAGTCAGTTTTTCGAAATTTTAAAAGTTGTTTCAGATCTGTTGTACATTGTTCCATAGTTTTCTAAAATAATTCAAAATAGATCAAATTAAATCAGTCCTCTTGTTTGAAATTTTATATTTTGAAAATTGATTTAGATTTGTTCTAGATTGTTCCATATTTTGTAAAATGATATTAATAGTTAGTTGAAAAACAAGTGAAATAAAAAACATTTATCGGGCCATTTTCGAAATTTGAAATTTTGACAGATATTCTATCATTGTTTTAGGTATCTACAAATTATTCCATTCTTAATCAAGGAAAACATAGAAAACTCCATTTTCAGAACAGCGTTGCGAGTGAAATGTTGAAAGTACTTCCAAATTGCTTCAGATTTGTTCTTGTTTTCGACAAAAAACATTTTTTAGGTTAGTTTGAACGTTGTTTTAAATTGTATTATGTTTGTTTTATCCTGTTTCTAAATTGGATAGTTTGAAAATTATTGCAGATTCTTCTAGATTTTTTCTATATTGTTGCAGAGTTTTGCAAAAAATACTGAAAACCAATGAAAAATTAACACTTCTACCATAATTGACGAGATACTTGAAGAAATGTGTTTTTTTTTTTCGGCTAAATTGTAAGATTACTTTATAAGAATCTGGAACAATTTAGAACAAAACTAGAAAACAAAACTATTTCGTCTACTTATATGTAATAGAAGCCGAAAACTTTGTAACACTGTTCAGAACAACTCAAACTTTGAATTTTGTGAAATTTAAATAATGTTGTTTTCTTTTTTTTCGGCTAGATTGGAAAACAGTAATTAATGACCATTAAAATAATCAGGAACTTTTATTTATCTACAATTTCATAATTGCTATTATGATGCGAAAAAGACATCTCAATTCTGTAAAAGAGTTAAAAAGAAACAAGGAGATTAATTAACCATCAAAGTCGGCTGACCTTACTGGCTACTATGCTTTTTTGATTTGGATATCTGAAGAATAAAATAATTGCATACTGCAATCGCCTACAACCTTTAGAACAAGTGGATTCTGCCGTTCTGAACGAAATTATTTTTTTACGTGACAGATTTGAATATTGAAGAAGAGATCAGTACCTACTATCTTGGGTGACTGTTTGACTTTCTACACAATGATAATAAAGTTTACGGGCTCAGTTCAAAGATCATAGGAGTGTCTAGGGTGAGCACCAAGTAAAATAATATCGAAAATTAAAATGTCAAGACCGAATACTGTAATTATTTTGTAAAACGAAGCAAGACACACTAATACATAGTATCCTAGTATGACACGTGCGTCCTTCACATGCCGTTAAATAATTACATATATTGGAGCTTGCATGTAGGTACTCCTCAACAGGTTACACTGACCGTTTTCTCATACGCAATACGATTATTAAGGCATATCAGGTTTCGTCAAATTTTGCAGCATTCATTACGTAATTATATAGGATGTGAAAAAAAGAGGTACCTAATGACAGAGACATTGCATTTATTTATATGGATATCTTGTTTCAAGTGATAGATACACGCGCAATTTGTAATCTTAGACGAGGTAAAAAGATAAGAAATGATAAATTTGTTTAATAAGGAACGATTTATTTGTAAAATTATGATTAATTAAAACCATGTTTTAAAAAGTTTAAAATAGTTCTCCTGACCCATTGTATATAATATTAGTGGAAGAAAATAATTATACTTACCAAAGGTACAGACATCCAAGACAATAATTTTCCCAATCTTTCCATTATAAAAAGATTTTCGAAAAACAAAAATTACAATTTAAAATATAAACAAATAATTTAGACTTTATTAAATGACTAATCGAGTAAAAAAAAAACACTATATCACAGAACTGTTAATATTGATAATACTAAGCGTTTTAAAGGAAACAGCACGGATAAATAAATAATTCCCCACGAAGCAGCCTCTACGTAAGCAGTAGTTACTTTAACTTTGTACCCGTTTCACTAATCGCAATGAAGATGAATTAAAGAACAGTAGCATTTGCAAGTGACACAGAGGTCGTAGTATTCACGTTACTTATAGCGTGATGTGACGAATACGAATAAAATAAATTGTCTTTTGCGGCTATTTACATATGTATTAATGATTATATAAATATCCACAATTCATCCGCGTTATCGAGAAGTCCACGTAGTCGAATATTTATTACTATGATTATACAGACGGCCACGATGAGTATGCAAAATTATATAGTAGATATGACTTGTTAAAAATGTGTTTTTACGTATCATTTTGAACAAAAACATTTTATGAGCTTCAAAAGCAACATAACGAAATTTTTAATTAATCAGCTCCGCTTTATATATCTGTTTTGGTTAGTGGCACAAATTATTTATTTAATTTTGTTAATTAATATAATACATACGGAATTTGCAGTCTTACTTTAAATGTGTACATGAATAAGTTTGGGTTTATAAAGATGGTTTCCCAATATAAACTTAAACACCAAATTAATAATGCAGTATGTCAGAGTACATATACAGCGTTAGTAAAAAGTCCCGGAACGGTCGAATAACTTTGTTATTTGAAAATTATGATTTTTGAAATTTGGTATGGGGGTATAGTTAATATAAATGCATTTTATGCAATACAGTTTATATTTTTTTCACTTCCGGTTTTATCGGCAATACGTCCAACTTTCTTTTTTAAACGGAACTTTTTTAACACTTTTGAATGCAAACTAAAAAACTACGTTCAGGAAGTATTAAGATGTTTATTTTTATTCACAAGAAAACAGTTAAAAAATTAAAAAAGTGTGCTAATACAGAAAAAACAAGGTACCTTTGAAAAAAGTTGTTGTTTAGTGTTTGCATTCTTTTTGCCGTCACATTTGACAATTTTAAAAGCGTTTTAACTTTTGCATCGCTATAAATTTACTTATTTTAGACATTGACACATTTGAAAATGGCAGTAAAACTTACTGAATCAGAACGAATTGAGATATTAATGATACGTGGGTACGGTGATCGTCAACGTTCTTTTGAAGAGGTTCGTATTTTGTTTAATACTGTTTATCCGGATCGTCACATTAGTAAAAGTACGGTATGCCGAACAATTTAAAAGTTTGAAGTCTTTCGTCAGGTGAAGGATTTACCTAGAAGGGGACGTCCATTAACAGCAACAGATGAAGAAACTAGTTTGAATGTGTTACTTACAGTGGAAGAAAATCATCACGTGTTCACAACAGAATTAGGTCAAATTCATGAGATCTCTCAAAAATCTGCTCATAAGATTCTTAAATCAGCAAGAATGAAAGCCTATAAAATGTATCCCGTCCATGAGTTAACTGAAGATGATCCAGATCGTAGACTACATTTTTGCGAAACAATGACGGAATTGATCGAGCTGCAGCCTAATGTTTTAGATCACATCATTTTTTCAGATGAGGCAACGTTTTGTCTCAACGGCACTGTGAACAGATATAATTGTCGCTACTGGTCAATTGAAAATCCGCATTGGATTGAAGAAGTCCATACACAGCGTCCTCAAAAGGTGAATGTCTGGGCTGGTCTTGTTGGAAACAACATCATAGGACCATTTTTTATAAGAGGAAATTTAACTGGCAACGTCTACTTAAATTTATTGCGAAATGAGGTTGTTCCAGCACTTGCGGCCCTCTTTCCAAATGCAAACATAGGTGATTACCCTAATGCACATTTTTGGTTTCAACAAGATGGAGCTCCCCTCTCATTTTGCCCATAATGACCGCGATTATTTGAATGAAATTTTTCCGGAACGTTGGATCGGACGTAGAGGAGCAATCGAATGGCTAGCACATTCGCCAGATCTCTCGCCATTAGATTTTTTCTTTAGGGGTCACTTGAAATGTCAAGTGTACAAAAATCGTCCCCATAATCTTGAATAATTGGAAGAGAGAATAGTTCAAGAAGCCAATCGCATCACTCCAGAACAAATACAAAATTCAATAAGAAATTTTACTGACCGTTTACATTCTTGTCAAATTGTAAATGGAGAGCATTTTGAACAATTATTGTAATCGCAACCTGAATAGACAGGTATCTTGATTTTTCTGTATTAGGAGACTTTTTTAATTTTTTAACTGTTTTCTTGTGAATAAAAATAAACATCTTAATACTTCCTGAACGTAGTTTCTTATTTTGCATTCAAAAGTGTTAAAAAAATCTGGACGTTCCGTCTAAAAAAAAAAGTTGGACGTATTGCCGATTAAACCGGAAGTGAAAAAAATATAAACTGTATTGCATAAAATGCATTTATATTAACTATACCCCCATACCAAATTTCAGAAATCATAATTTTCAAATAACAAAGTTATTCGACCGTTCCGGGACTTTTTACTAACGCTGTATGTATATTGTATATCAATCAATGACGAACGTAATACTTATATATACGTAAAAAATTTACATACAATACTATTAATATATGTATTTTCGTAAATAAAACAGTACAGTCTGTTTCGCACGTAATATCATATACTACATCCCAAAAAAATTCAATTTTCTTGCGTAAAAGTGATAGTGAGTCCACAAACAGAACTTTTTTCTATTATTAAAAGAGGGACATTACTTATGAAAGAGACTTTACATAAACAGGATCAGTTTTATATACGTGTGGTAAATACATACGTTTAAGTACTGTTTATTTCAATCACTTAGAATATACAAATTAAGAAGTAAAGGATAAGTAATAAAGTAAAGGATAACCGAAAGAGTAGAAATTAATGGAACTATCGAAGAAATTTGGAATGGGTTTAAGGAAATAATAATAACTACAACGAAAGAGATATGTGGCGTAAGAAAAAATAAAAAGCAAAAAACAAACAAAATGGTGGACAAATGAAATAAGACATCAAATCAAGATAAATAAAAAAACATGGAAAACATACTTAGCAGAACAAACAGTGGAAAAATACGATATGTAAGTATAAGGAAGAAAGAAAAAAAGTGAAACATTTAGTAGTACATTTAGTAGTGGAAAGAATTTGGGGAAAGGATGGAAAAAACAGTAAAGAAAACCAAAAACTATTTTATAGGGTCTTTAAATCAGTAAGGAATGAAAACAAAATACAAAATAAGAAGGGAGAGATCTTAAGCGATAGAAATTAGATTATAGAAAGGTAGAAAGAATACTTTCAGGAATTGTTAAGCGGAGGAGTGGAAAACGAGAATGCTAGTGAAGAGCAAATAATAGGAGAAGAAATAATTACCATGGGCGAACTGGAAGAAGCAATACAAAAACAGAAAAATGGAAAAGCGCCAGGCTGCAACAAAATTACGGCAGAAATGATAAAATATATAGGACAAAAAGGAAGAGAATTAATGTGGAAAATATGTAACAGAATATGGAGAGAAGAGGAAATACCAAACGATTGGAAGAAGTCATTCATAGTATATTAATATACAAGAATAAAGGAAATAAGAAAGAATGCAATAATTACAGAGGAATATCCCTTCTAAGTACTGCAATGAAGATTCTCGAGCAAATAGTAGATAAAATATTTAAAACAAAACTCGAAAATACGTAACATGAGTCACAAAGTGGGTTTAGAAAAGGAAGGAGCACACAAGACCAAATATTCTCTGTGAAACAAATAATGCAAAAAGCCTCTAGAGAATAGAAGAAAATATTCTTAGCATTTATAGACTTGGAAAAAGCATTCGATAAAGTACCAAGAGAAAGACGATTAATACAGAAAATATATAACAAAAATACTAATGCTGTAATAGCTAACAATTTAGAATCGGAGATATTTAAAACAAACGAGGGACTGCGCCAAGGAGGAAGTCTGAGCCCAATGCTGTTCATTATTTATATGGATGACATTAAACAGTGCACAAGCAGAAGCAAAAAGTTCAGATATAGTAGTTATAGCCGACAATAAGGAAGATCTGAACATGGAATATGACTCTAAAAGACAGTGGAATGACGATGAATAACAGCAAAACTAAAGTAATGATAGTGGGAGGTAAACAAGTAGATACGAAAATCGTAATAGAAGGAACTGAAATAGAACAAGTGAGAACATTTCAGTACTTGAGAGTAAGAATTGATGGAAAAGAGATCCAGGACGCTGAAATTAATCAAAGAATAGGAAAAACGACAAATCTGTACCACAGCGTGAGGAATAATTTCATTAACAAAAAAGAGATATCCCGAGAAACAAAACTAAAAGTATATAAGGCAATTTACCGACCGATATTAACATATATTATGGCTGTGAATCCTGGATATTAAATAGAAGATAAAAGAATAAATTACAGGTAGTAGAAATGAAGTATTTAAGAAGAGCTAGGATGGAGGGGACACTTATATAGAATGAAAAATACAACACAAACAAGAAGGATATGGGAAGCAAGAATAATGAAAAATAAAAGAAGAGGAAGGCCAAGGACAACATGGAATGATGTCATAGCAGAAATACTGGAAAGGAAAGGCAAAACATGGACAGAAGCGAAGAACATGACAAGCAATAGAAATGAATGGAAAACGTTTATAAAAAGCTAGAAGAAGATAAACGCCCTACACAATTGTTATGGTAGAAGGAATGCTGACAAGACCGAAAAGGTCGAAACCATGTGGTCCGTTTCTACTGCTCTAAAATTTATGCATAAAAGTTGATGCGCTAGGAACAAGATCACCATGTTATTTTTGGAGTGTAATTGTTGAATAAATTTAAAAGACACCATTGCCAGATTTGTTCTAATTCTTTGCAATTAAGAAAGTTGCTTGAAACCAGATACTAAATCTCAACTCATGTCCATGCTTTTGCAATACTTATTGGAACAGCTCGTAAAGTTGCAAACAGTGTAAATTTTTTTTAACCTTTTTTATGATGACCTAGTGGTGACCTAGTGATGACCTTTGGGTCCTAGTGTGTATGAGCGCTAGAAATTCTCTTGGATAGCACTTTCTTACCGTTAACATAACTGCTGTTCAGAGTCAAAACTAGTTGAGAACAAGTCAAAAACTTTGAACATTGGCAGCAAGAAATGAAGGCTTTACCAATTTATTTATTTATCTCCAGACAAATGTACAAGAACAGGCTCCCGTGAGTTTATTGATGATGCAAGTGTGGTAGTAATCTCAGTCTCTTTATTTGGTCTTGAAAAAACATGATTACAACTATTGGTATTTTCGAAAAAGATATGATTGAATGCCAGGCAATCCTTACGAAATTTCGTATACGATCAAGTGCTGCAAGTAGAGCTAACCGAGTCGATTACCACAACTGCTAGAGCTTATGTTTAAAGCCAATGAATCATTAAAAAAATTGTGGAATAGATGAAGGTGAGCGAAATAAAATTGGCCTCAAGAAGTCCGAAACAATAATTAATTATTATTATTATAAATTACTCTTAAGAGAGGGAATGATGACCTTGGTGTTATGTCGGTTATGTTGGTCCACAATCTTGTTAAAAACTTTATCAAATATAAGGGGTCCCAGTCGTAAACAAAGGGACATTCTTTATAAAGTGATACAATCAGAAATTCTGGGCAGCCTAGGACACTGCTAGGGATTATAAATGTCCTCGGCTTTAAGAACGTGCAACACATATCCTCTACAACACAACAAAGAGACGTTGCGGTAAGAAGATGGCAAAGAAAATGGAAGGAATCAGAATTTACAGTCATCTGGATCAAATCTCTGACTCTCTTCAGAATGTTGGACTATTATCTAACCCAGTTTTTATCAAGTCATGGCAACTTTGAAAGCTATCTGAAAAGATTCAAGCTAGAAGCAGACGATCTGTGCCAGAATTATGGCAGATGCACGCGGCAGATGAACTATACTTGAAGTTCAACTATGTTTGCGTTTTCCAAAAAGCTTAAATTTTAATACTAGATCATAAGAAGGGGAAATTGAGCCTATGCTTCATACTTACTACAAACTCAACTCAAGCAAGAAGATCAGGGAAAAAATCAGTAATTACAGTGAGGTTCAGGTTTTCGACTCTTACAAAGAAAATTTATTGATGAAAGCAAAACTCAGATTTAATCCGATTCAAAATTGATTCAGAACTGAAATTTGTAATACCTATACCACTAAATAAATTATTAGTTCATGAAAAGCTCCCTTGATGACTCCTTAATTTTCAAGAGCTCGCAGTTTTCATTGACCATGGTACGAAAAGATTTCTTCAGCTGACGATGATTGTAATTCGAAAATCTCTTGTATTTCTTGTAAATATAAAATATGCAGAACCTTCACACTTGAACATATACTTTACTATTCTTGAGAATTATTTGTCCTAAATAAACATTTTCTTTTTTTGTGTAGAATTGATAGTAATATTTTTTATTCAAAACTGTCTTGTCGAATCTCAATCGTTACTTATAAATTGGAAGTGTTTGCCATTATATGTGTCATTATATTTTTCTCGTTATGCACTCAAACGCATAATTTTCGAGAATGCCAATATCTAAATTATATTTCTCCAAGGTCAAAACAAGTCACAACCATACTTGCATCATCAAAGATCCAACGACTACATATCAGCAATAATAAATGTCAATTTTATTTGCAGGTATTTATTTCCTCAAATATAATGCTAAAGTTTACAAAATATCGACAAAAACAGAGTTAATATTGTATTATTTTTTATACAATTAGATACTCTAAATGAGTCTCTTGAACTTCTTGGCACAAGAGGATCCTATTTAGCGTTTCTTGCTGCAATTCTCTAAAGGTATCAACGTCAATATTTCTGCAAACATGTATTACATATTTTTAAACGTAAATTTTGAAGAGAAAGAAATTCGATTTCATAAACCTTTGACTTTAAAAAGCCTCACAGAAAAAAAAACCATGGGGTTTAAATCGGGTGATCATGGCCATTCTATAATTCCGCGATGATAGGATTGCTTGAATAATTTTAGGCAACCTTCAAATTATCAGCGTTATATACATATAATGTTCTGTCTACAATTTTACAGGTGTTTGTTCTTATAAGATAAACAAACGAGTATTTTTTAGCCCAAAAAAAACAATCTTACATTCTAGTGATTCTTTTAATAAATATCATTAGTCACTACCTATTTTAATTTGTTGAAGAATTGAATCCAAAGATAATAAAATGAATCCAAACTTAACTTCTTATTTACGACGCAGACATATTTCTTTTCGACTTAAAGAAACATACATCAGATGATTTGCTTAAACTCAAACTATTTTTAATGTTATTCAAAATTAATTATTAGAATCTCCCACTAAGAATAATTCTCAAATATCATCATATTACCAACGAAAGCTGGAAGATTAGTATAGAATCTAGGTTGAAGTTCAAATATGTGACTAGAGTCTTTTGATAAAATATAGATTAAGTCTGTAAAAGGAATTGTATTCAACTTTCTCCGATAATATGAACAAATCACTGGTAAGTTTCTGCTTGAAAAGAACTTTGATATTGGCAAGATTATATATTTGCTTGCTGCTATTATCTATTACGTTTGTGTTTATTTTTTTATTGAGTTTTATCCTTATTTTCATTTAGATAGTTTATTTTTTTATAAAGTTGAATGTCAGAGCATTATTTTCTTAAAACGGATACAAAAATATTTATTAGACTACTTAATAAACAAGCTCTAAAATTGTTTTTGTGGAAACGCTTATTCTAACATTAATAAAGTAAATAAGACATATTTAATTAATGAGACGTCGTCAAAAGATTGCTTACGTTTTAGAACATCTACACGTCACTGAATACAATAAATTTAAAAGCAATAATGATAAAACTCACCTAATTCAGTCAGTAACAAATTATATAAACACTAATTTTGCACGTTTAAACGTTCGAAACTTATCAGTGTGCTAATAAATTAAGGTTTGTGTGTGAGTTACGAAGATGTTCACTTTTTCATGATTACACTACTATTAGTAACACAGGGTACGACTGAACAAATAATGAGCATACCTCGAGAACTACTCGATTAAAATAGATTCAATCAATCGCGAGATAAAACTAATCACAGACCAGGATAGATAAACGCAATTTAAATGATGGAGCAAATAGGAAAAAAAAAATTAATACTTATAATAATAGAACAAATTTGTCTGCTACCTTTATACCGATTAGTACTACAATAACGATATAATAATGAAAAAATCTTTGAATAATTATGCTATTTATTCCATAATATAATTCATCATCACATCACTTACCACTTCAAATAGCTGATAAAATTTAATAACATTTATTTTGATAACCCAAGAAATCTGTATAGTCATATAGAGTGCGAAACTTACTGATACTATATTTGCAAATTACTTAAATGGTTATTTACTAAAAATGTACAACTTAATCATATAAGAAATTACTAAATAAGTTTGCTTAATAATTGTATTATGTATTAATAATATAAGCAGGAATCTTTTCTAAATATTATAATGACACTTCAAAAACATCCTAACAAAGGAGGAACAATGTATAAACATGACACAGCAAATTATTTTTCCAATTGTAAGAAGTTTATCGCTAGAAAATCTGGGATAAGAGGACAATGTAAAATTAGCTTTGTCTTCCAATTGAAGTTGAATTTTAGAGAATATACTTCTACGAACTTTGCACTTCCTTTTCAAAAGAAAAAAAATGTTTTTACCAAATCTTTTTTTTTGTTGGTTATAGTTGTGCTAGGTTATTCTAGATTTGTTTCAGAGTCATACAAGTATTATAAATTGGGTGGGAGAAAAATTAAATTTTAAAAATTATCCCAGATTGTTTTAATAGTTCCCAATATTGTTTCCAAATTATAGCCTTTTACTACGTATTACAGTTCACAAAAAAATTGACAAAAACTAAATTTGAGTGCGAAAACGAAATTTCACTGTCACCTCCACCATTTTTTTTTAATAGAGTTTTGAGACGTTAGCTTTTCCAGGCTATATTGTTCCAAATATATTGGAAAAACTGAAACTGAAAGTTTTGCCGTGTATAGTACATGAAATGAAGAAGTTGAGCAAAACAAAATTTCACCATTTTTTGAAAACCGAACTTTTGGACGTTTGTGTTAAATAGTTCCAAAGTTTTAGCCTTCTACCATCCACTTTTAATAAAACAACTGAGAACATGAAAATTTCGATAGTTTCCCTCTTTTTACCGCCGCTCTTGCTCTTAAAAATCCAACTGTTAGTTCATGAATTGAAGAAATTGAGCAAAAAAGAGATTACACCACCCCCTTCCTCAGTTTTGGAAAATCGAACTTTGGGCATGTGTTTTAGATGGTTTCTTTTTCTAGTTTTAAGGCACTACCACATTATTTCCATGGAAAATATCCTATGATCCTATTCTTTTTGAAAATCGAATTTTTTAAATTTGTGCTCGGAATCTATTGTTTCAAAGTTTCAACTTTCTGGAGGAAATAATTCAGAAAAACGAAATTTCACTGCCTCCTCCATTTTCCATCCGATCCAGGGGTATTGTTCCAAATATATTGGTAGTACGCTGCAGGTTGTGTCATGCATAGTTCATAAAATAAAAATATTTGAGGAAAATCGAAATTTCACCGTCCTCTCCTCCATTTTTTGAAAATCAAACTTTGGACGTTTGTGTTATGTAGTTCCAAAGCTGTAGTCTTCTACCATTTTCCATAAAATAACTTGAACATTTCGTTAGATCTTTCCCACATTCTTTTACAAAATTAAACCTTTGAGAGTTGCTGTATTGTTAAAATAATTGAGGGAAACTGCTCCCTCTGCAATTTTTGAAAATCGAATTTTTGGGGATTGTCTTAGAAAGTTCCACATTTCTAGTCTCAAATTTCAATCACTCTTGCTATAAAAATCGAATTGTTGAGAGTCGTTCCACGATACATTGCGTCAAAGTTTCAGCTTTCTTTCGTGTATTGTTCACGAATTGAAAAAATTCAAGAAAACAAAATTTCACTGCCCTTCCATTTTATTGAAACTTTTGAGCGTTTACTTGAGATAGTTGCATAGTTTTAGGCTTCCACCATCCATTTTTCATAAAATAGTTGGGAAAATAAAAATTTTGGCAGAGATAGTTGTTCCAATTAGGAAAATTTCCCCCATTTTTTAAAAATCGAACTTTCGAGCATTTGTTTTAGATAATCTCACAATTTTAGCCTTCCACCGCACATTTCCATGAAATAATTGAGACAAACAAAATTTCAATCCCCAATTTTTTGAAGAGAAAACTTGTGTGAAGTTGTTTTCAATAATTCCAATAGCTGTCTACCATAATATAATTGAGAACAACCACATTTTACTGCCACGTCCTACATTTCTTTAAAATTAAACTTTTGAGAGGTTGTTCTAAATAACCAAAAAGTTCTAGCTAAACGTAAGTATGTGGTTTCTAAGAGTTAACTTGCCTCCCACCTCTACATTTTTAAATCGAACTTTTGCGAGTCGATCCAGGTTGTTCTGAACATTGATCCAACAATTTGAGCATTCTACCAGGTTCATAAAATAATTCATATTTGAGAAAACGAAATCGAACTATTGAGACTTGTTCCAGGATGTATTCTTCTAAAGCTTTCTTTCATGAAATTATTAAGAAAAACTAAATTCTCGCCTTGTCTCTACCATGACAATTTTTTTTGGAAATCTTGACAATTGTTCCAGGTTGTTGTAGCTGTTCTGAATATTGCTCCAAAATGATAGCTTTGTGTCATGCATAATTCATAAATTAACTCAGGTAGAGATATTTCGCCAAAATATTTCGCGAAATGTCTAGAAATAAAACTGAAGCTTTGGAAACAATGTAGAATAACAGTAGAAGATCCTGGAACAACGTTCACAATTTCCAAATTTCCTTCTCCAATTAATTCATGATTAGCTCTGGTAGAAGGTTAAAAAATTTGTAATAATATTCTAAACAGCTAGAATTTTTTTTTGTTTTAAAGCAAAAGAGGTTGAACTAAAAATTTGCTTTTACCGTTCTTTTTAACTAGCTTCAAGAGTATTTTGCAAGACTATGGAAAAGTGTAAAACAGCTATTCGAAATTTCGAAAACGTGGGTACCAACTTCACACAGGCGAAAAATACTAAATCAACAGGATTAATTAAAGACAATAAGCCATTCTTCAAATACGAATTGACGATCAGTTATTAGAGATAATGACAATTTGCTTACCCATTATGACAAAAATTACCAAAATGACAGAAGAAAATCAACAAGAGAAAAACAAATAGAGTCAAAAATTGACAAACGTTGCATTGCAATATTTTTGAAAGGTAAACGAACAATGTTTATAGGTACATTAGCACTGCTTCTACCACAAAAAGCCAGGTCGGCAATTTTTCGTTTTACCGAGATGATGTAATATTTGTTTCCAATCTGTTAGCATCTTGGAATTTATGTGGTTAAGAGTTTTATTGCGGTGACAAGAATGCTGACAAGAACTTCTTAGAATGTCATAATGTACGCTTATAATACTTGCTTAGCTGCTATTATCATTCATCGACAATACAAAGGTAATTACTCCCAGAAACAATGAAATCATCAAGAAGAATTACGCCGAAGTAACTTTACCAGTAATTACCTCGATTTAGAACAGTGAAGATTCGTTTTTTTTTATATAAAAACATATCAATATATGATAGCTACAGGGAAACTAAAAATTTAAATACACCCAATTATCAAAAATAATAATAATAAGCTATTACACAAAATTTCACTTTTTTACAGCACGCATTTCGAACACTTTCACACTTTACACGCCAACTATCACTATGTCTGCAATTTCACTTTGACCAAGTTCAGTATTTACATAACTAACGTGATAGCCGGTGAAATACGAAAACGTGACAAGAAAAGGAAATATCTGCCAAAGAAAAATGTTTATTCGATTTAAAGCTAAGGATATGTTTGTGAAACAATTTCAAAAAAAAAAAATAACAAGAATTACAGAAGTAATAAAGATAAAACCCTTACATTATTGATCTCTCGATAAATAAAAAAATCGTCGCCGTCTTCAGAACACATTCACTATTTTTAGTCGACGATTAAAACCGTACTCAACCCGCAAAACTCTGTGTCACGTGTGAAAGAATCGACGATCACTGTAGAACTGAGAACACAAAACTTGTTTCCAGAATTAATCCAGATAGTATTTATAAGATGAACAGCTTTATACTGAGTTGTACATACGTGGTGCAATATAAACAGAAATTATGAAAGCATTCCAGGTATTTACAACTCAAATTCCTGTATATGTTAGACAAAGAATAAACCTATGTAAATCACCTATGTAATAGTAATAATAATGATATATAAGCTATATTCTTAAACTAAAATATGTAGGTCTGTAGCACATTTCTAGAAGTTCTGACAATATTGCACAACATGATTCATTTTTTTTTGTAAAATTTACGTAGAAAAACTCACAAAGAAATATTGTTTATCTCTTATCGACTTAAGTGATAATGATAATAATCATATTTTCTCAAATATTGTAATTTAGTACTACACAATAGAGCATCACCTATTTATACTATACAGTGGCCACTGAATGGAGAAAGCTAAACAAAAAAAAAACAAAAAATGATAAATATAGGTAACTAAATAAATACAAACAAAAGTGAAAGTATTCGTTTTTGAGTGATTATTATTAAAATTAGATTCGAAGCAATTGGCTGAACACATAACAGCCTGTCCTGCTAACCTGGACAAATTTAGAAGGCGAAGCAACAGAATTAGGTACAAACCAGGTGTAGAACTGCGCCAAATCGAGAACGGATCGCCTCGACATTTTTACCACACCCCACTGTTCTCCTTTCCCTAAAGCACTTATTCACTTTAATGGAAGGGGAGAAGCGGAGTGTGGGGAAAGTGTCGAGGCGGACTGCTGTCGATTCGGCGCAGTTCTACCCCAGGTCTTCAAAACATTACAATTAAGTGTACACACTATTAGTTGGTCAGATAAAACTCAATCAATCAAACGTTGCTTTTCAACTCAGATCAGGTTTAATTTTAGGATAAAATATTAAGGACGATGTGGCTAAAGTACTTCAAAATAAACTTTTTCGTTATTTTGAATTGTTCCAAACGCTGCAAATTGGACAGAAATTATTCTAAGGGAATTGCCACACTCAAACAACGCAAACAAAGCAGTTCATTTCTGAATATTAAAAGAGTAAAACCAACATAGCTGAAAGTATCTCTGCAGTAAATGAAAACGTGACACAAACTGCAAAGATTTTAATTCGTCATCAATCATAACAATGTGGAACTTCAAAGTCATTCATTAAAAGAATTTTGATAAATGGTCTTCATCAATGTGCATAAAACAATCACTATATACGTGCCCATGATTTAATATTATCCGTCGAAGTTTGCTTAAGGATAAAAAAGTGTACGTAAATGATCCCCAAAGCATTAAAGATTTAAAAATCTAAATTTGTAGAGTTACAGGCGAAATTTACCTCAATTAAAGCCCACATTTATTAGATAGGGTGTTTCCTAAATGATTTTAAAATCTCTTTGTCTGGTACATATTAACAGATTGATGAGTTCTAACAATTAAAAATTTTATCAAAAGCTTCATATTGTAAATCGAATTTGTTAAACAGTCCATAAAACAAAAGCTTTTGCAGTTTTCTTCTATCTGCTAAATAAATTTCTAGAAGTATTAAGTCGAGCTTTATCAGCTCTATTCAATTGAATGAAATACTCCAAATACTTTCTTGTTTTTTCTCTTACAGAGATCACCGTTTCCAAGAAAGGATGTCTGACCAGTTAACCCATGTTATATATGTATATTCTATTGACATTAATTTTAAGGAAATAAAACCGATGTTGCTAATTTTGTTTTTTATTTTTGATATGTTGGAAAATTTTAAAAGCTGACATTATGATCAATGAAACGCTATTTGCAAACTTATCTACGCAATAACACCGGTAAGACATTGGATAAAATTAATTCATACTTGAATCAAGCCCAATACAAACTTAATATGCTCGAACTATGTACCATCTTTGGCAATTTAAATGCGACTTTTTTATCGGGGAATGTTGATTTTGTAAATAAAGGCTTTGCTTTAAAGTGAATTTAAGTTCATCAAAGCAGTACTCTATTTCAGAGAAATTAAATTTGCTTCAAAGTATAGCCTTTATTTAGTTAATAGAAATTCCTCGCTGAAAAATTCGCATTTAATTTGCCAAAGATGGTACAGAGACTATACAGGAGTGAGCTCTAAAGTTGACCGTTTTCGAGAAAAATCAACTTTTATGTTGTTAACGTTTGCTTTTCTTACTTGTTCTAATGTTTTAGTAAAATAAAACTTTTATTTCAAAAAATTTAGCATGTTTTTCAACATAAAAGTTGATTTTTCTCGAAAACGGTCAATTTTAGAGCTCATGACCAACAGTACCTTTTTTGTGTAGAAAACATTGGCGGTTCAAATGCGCGTGTCAAAACCGTACTTTTTCCAGTAGCGTAGAAGTTGGAGAGAAAAACAACCACTACCCCTTCAAAATGTTCACCAATTATGACTTAAAAAAAAATTCTCGCACACAACTTAGCTTATTGTAAGTAGAAAATGGTTACAAAAGCTGTTTTCTTTATGATAAACGGTTCCGGAGATATTTCCAAAAAACGAATTTTTTTAATTAAATTTCAACACCCTGTATTTCGAAAATGGTGCATTTTAGAGGGTAAGTTGATAGAAACTTTTTTTCAAATTTTTGGACAAGGTATCACATCGTGAAGTGCTGCGCATATATTATGAAACACCCTATATAAACTGTTAAAATAAGCTTTGGATAAGGGGGACAAATAAGCTTAATTCAAGCTTTCTGTAAGTTTTCTGATTAATCAGACAAGCTTATTATGAACTTGCAAAGTAAGTATACTTTAAGCTTGTCACGTGTAAAGTAGGATGCTTAATTCAAGTTCGATACAAGCTTGCAGCTTTCCATGGCAAGCTGGAAGTAAGCTACCACCGTTGTTATAGGAAGTTTGATTCCAGCTTGCTTTAAATAATTTTTGCTATCTGGGATGTAGCAGATCTAAAATTACTGGAGAAAGTTTTTATAAAGTTTCTCACTAGCTCTATTGGTGTAGAAGTCAAACACAAAAAAACAAAAAAAAAAAATTCAAAACGTTAAACCGAGAGCTACATCGATCAAAACCAATGCCTCAACCGTGCCATATTTTCTTTGCTATACAAAACAATATAATACCAGAACAAAGGACTATCGGGGAATCCAGCAAATAAAAACGAAATTTTAAATCGGGTTTTCTATTTTTTTAGCCAATATTTCGCACTGTGTTCAGTGCTTTATCAGGGCACAAATTTTTAAACTCAGGAAGAGAAAATCTGACATAAACTACTATAAAAGACAGGATGACTGTAGATTAGTTTTCCAACATGTTGAAGTTGTTTTAACGTTTGAGCTTAAAAATTTTGTGCCCTGATGAAGCACTGAACACAGTGCAAAATATTAGCTAAGAAAATAGAAAATTCAATTTCAAGTTTGGTTTTTATTTGCCGGATTCCCCGATAGTCCTTTGTTCTGGTATTGAACTCCAACGGCAAAGACTCTATGTCTGTGTCAAAACAATATACACATACAAAGACTTCGTGAGACCTATGTACAACAAGAAAGGCTGGATGGAGGGTCCAGTAGTCCATAAGTATATACATAAGATCTTCACGATAACGAAGAAGAATGAACCAATGAAGATATCACAAATGAATGAGATTCTAATAGTAAAAACGACCAAGATGTATAGACGCGAACGAAGTAGTAACCAATGTTAGTAGGAGATTCTTCCTTTGTTGAGAAAAACGCCGCCCTATTTTAGATCCAACATTAATGTCAGAGGAAGGTTGGTTTTATTTGTCAAGCTATGTTGACAGCCAAAATTACAGGACATGGTCTGTATTCATGAAAATATTAACGTGGAAAAATATCGTGCTTAGATTTCGGAAGTGTTTATGTTGATGAATTGAAAAGGGATTATTTCCAGCACCAATAGTTAAATGCAGGTTTTCATGACCGTCGTTTCTAAAGAAGTCTTTAGAAACCTTCTGAAGAAGCTGACAGTAAAACGTCAAGTGGAAACTTATCAACGCGAAAACACCCAGGAGACTACAATGCAAAATGGAGCACCATATCATGACACATTGCGATATCTAATATATTTTGGTGATAGGCTTATTAATAGAGATCGTTGGCCATTACAGTTACCTGACGTAACCCTCTTTAGAATTGTATCTGTTTGGGTATTTTAACAATAAACAACCCAAATAAAATTGATTTTTGAAAAGATCTGTTATCAATAGGGTTAGGATTTTTATGCAGTAAAAAAAGTGAAAATATGCACACAAATATGCACATTTCCAAAAGGAAATATGCAATAATATGCATTTTATCCACTAAATATGTGCAAATATGCACATGAAACATACTTCATTTTTTACTTAATACGCTGTTCTTGAATTAGGTTTTAAAAAAATGAATTATGAAAGGATGCCAGTATTAGTAGGAGAGAACAATAGCATACCATATGCTCCTTATCTGATATTTACGAATGGCCAGCTTTGTTTTAGCCCTTGTTTTTGTATTTGATTTCATTTCTATGGACAAGCTTTTAAATTCAAGACATTTCCTTTCCATTTTAAATCCTATTTATATTTTACTTGCATTTTAATAAGAGGTTTAATAAATAATTTAAGATAGAAAAATTAGTTAACGACAAACATATTTGACAGAGAAACATTTTTGTTGTTTTATCTTTCAGTTACATAGTAATATATTAATATACGATATATTACAATTTTACTTTACATGCCTACCTATATGAAGGAGATTATATTACTATACTATACTATTTTAATGTAGTTCGGAGAGATCCTAAGTAAAAACGAAATATTCCTTAAAATAACAAATATGCATTTTGTATTAAATCCTGAAGTTATTTCAAGACAAAATCGCCAACCTGACAAAATTCAAACTATCGTCCGTAATAGAAAATTACACTGTATGAAAAATACAAAAGAAAAACAAATTTTCACTTTGATGCAATTTACTAGCATTCATAGCCATCTAACGAGACAATGATGAATTAAAACATGCACATTCATTATTCCTTTCATTTTTCATTCACATAATCAATGCTGTACGCATAGAAGTCAAGACCGGAATTATAAATTCTAAACTAGATATCAAAGTATTTAAATATTTGCAATCTCATCGTTATATTAATTTTGTAAATTATAATATGAAACATACACTTTGATATGTCAAACACATCATTCTAAAACGTAGGATGTTAGAATTATAAAAATTTTTTTTTCGGAAAAATTGCAATAAAGTGAAAACACTTTCCTTGTAACTTAACCTTAACCTGATTAAGAACCTGGTAGCCTTATATCGTTAATATTCACCTGTAGATAGATGCAAACATTGCAAATGAACTTGTGTGTTAGTTTTTTTCGAACGACAAAAACTTATTTGTATAAATCATTAATAGTTGAATACTAATCATGCAATGTACCTATTAGATAATAAATTAATGCGAAATATACAACGCAATAAGATAAATTTCAAATCGATAATTCCTGCATTTTACTATTTTATACTCAAGACTATGAGATAAAATAGAGATAACATAGGTATTTATTCATGTTATCCGTCTTCACTTGCACTTACTATAGATTACTTTTAAATCTTACTATAAATTATCTCATTGCTAGCGCAATTTTCAAATACACACGCGCATGATCGCGGACGTGCGAAGACAGTGTAAAAAAAATTGCATCTCTTAAAAATGATGGCAGCAAAGAAATGTAATATAAATTACATACAATTAATTATAGTTGAATATTAAGTAGTACTCACGACGAAAGAGGAACTCAAACCGAAGGTCATTGGTAGTGTCGGATCTCGGAAGTTTTATTCCAAATAAATCGCAATCATATACAAAACGGACCCGTTCTAAGTAACCTCTACTCTATCACTAAAAAATATATGGGCAATATCCTCCGAACTGTCGGATCGTTTATGCTGTTTCGGAGACATGCTTGCACGTTGGTCGGTCATATGACAGATCCTACTCGTACGGTGAAGCTTCGCTGTGAAATTGGTTGCATATATACAACGAGTGCCGAATGACGCTCAGTCATAATCAAGAATATAATCAAATTGTGTGAAGTTAGCTTCACATTCTCATGTGTAAATGTCCCTAAAATATTTAACGAAAATTTTATTTTTAAATATTAAACTGAAATTCTGCAAATCAGTGTAGATGCAACCCACGGGCATTTCGTTCAAATTTGAAATTTCGGGTTTATTTCGAGCAAGATGTGCGCGCTATCTCTGACTCATATGGAGTACTAAATATTGTATTGTTGCCAAATCTTTGCCAGCTTTGGATCTAAAGAGATTATAATTAAACATCAAAGAAGGTTTTAATATGAAGAATGAGAAAGTTTTTAGCGTTATTGTGACAAAAACGTTTTTTTATTGGTCTTATTAACAAGAAATCTGAATAAATATGGTTAGCTATAAAAGTGTGCGATATGGCAACAATGCACGGTACCAAAAATATCTACAAATCAGTAGTGTTTACAAATTTTTTTGTGAGGTTATAAAGAAAACAGTAATTTTGGGTAAGTTTTGTTATTCTTAATTGTTGTTTTATTTTATTAATTGTTGCTGGAGTAATAATAATTAATTGTAATATTTAGGTAAAAAATTATTTTTATGACTTTTCCAAGTGTGCACAAATATAAATGTAAAATTCCAGATTGCGAAAGTTGACAAATATATTATCATTCCAATATTTTATCTGATTCGGGTTATCAAAATAAACATTTTTTACCCTCCCTTCTAATGATAGAAAAAATCCAATCGTGGACTTGTTGTGTTACTTCTAAATCAGAATACTTAAAATTGTAGTATGCAAGATGTATGAGAGCCTTGAAAAAATTGAGCACTGTCAATTTGAAAGTTACATAAGTTTGTAACACACCGTACTTAAATTTACCTACAGTACTGTCAAATAAAATCACTACCAGTGAAAGTGAGTTGGATTCATATTTGTTTGCTTGTAAAATAAACTGGACACTTGCGAAACAAGATCATTAATCAAGATCGCTTAGAGAATCTGCTTGGTGTACGTCAATGTTGTGGTCTTAATACAAATCCAAGTTGTCATCTATTTATTGCATTTACGATAGGATGGTTGTGTTGTTGTAATGGTTCGGTCATATAAATTCTATTCGAAAAAAATGTTGCTGTGCGGAAGATTAGTTTTTAATGGTACACTTGTGTTAACAGTGATCATCAAACTTTGGTTCA
The DNA here is from genome assembly GCA_023690525.1 of Holotrichia oblita. Taxonomy (NCBI): domain Eukaryota; kingdom Metazoa; phylum Arthropoda; class Insecta; order Coleoptera; family Scarabaeidae; genus Holotrichia; species Holotrichia oblita. The sequence continues at coordinate 27,798,782 of CM043019.1, read as the reverse complement.
AGAACAATTGTTAAATATATCTACGAGCTTAATTATGAGGAAATTTTATGATGCCATTTATCAGTCTTCTAATGACAGATTTCTGAATCGAAACTCAAGAAAAGATAGTGGGCTTATGCATTTCTAAGACAAATTAAGTTATTGAATTAATTTTCATTTATATGCACGTAAATATGTGTCTGTGATTTCTATTTTATAGATATATCGCACTGACGAGATCAAATAAGATCGAAACACGTATTTAGAGCATATTTAGAACCAAAAGAAAATATCATAGTAATTTAAAAACGCCGCCATCGCGGTTGTTTACGTATTTAGTACGCCATATGCTCATCAGAGTGTGCTAGCGTAAGGGTATGATATGCTCCTTGCTGCAACCACACGAACAAGCCCGTATGGTTGCACAACAATATATTGTACACAAGCATAGTTCTATGACACAAGCCTACACTCTTTACGGCTGCTACAGTGAAATATGTATTTACATGAAGTACAGATAGGTAATTGTAGTGTACATACAATAGGTGCAACGAACAAACCTAGAATATTTGAAAAATAAGTGAGGTTTATCAATATACCGTTATTTGAGGTTATGTAAACACTAAACTTTTTAAAAAGTTTGCAAATCAGGCGCAAAAGACAAAAAATATTCTAAAACAATGTTTTATTTACATATTTATGTTTTATAAATACAAATAGCTTTAATGAAAATATATAGCCACTTAGACAATATCAGTTACTTCATCTTTTAATAATCATACTTACTATTAGATATAAAAAATACATTTAAATATTTTTGCACTTGCGGTAGTTACAATGGTTTCTGTTGCTACTTTTCTCTCGATTCTTGAACGCTAGAACAAAACAAGAACTATTTTAAGAAACGGCTTCCGAGTGTCACCACATATTATTTTCGATTATCGACGTTTCAGGCTTTGAATAAGTTTGTAACGTGAGCTGTCAAAACGTCGAATATCGCAAACGACTTATAATAAAACCTTCACGAAATTAAAAAACTATATTACAAATTACTGTAAGACTTACATATCATCTCAGATTCTATGACTATATCTGATTTCTCTTTTTCTCTGAGGACACATTTGTTAAATGCTAATGCAGCAATCCTAAAAAACAATTTTCGAATATTTTCCTGCGTTTTAGAGGACACTGCCCAATATTCAGCTACTATGTGTTTTGCTATCCGCAGAGCAGATTCTTCAATATTTTCATAAGTAGCTTCGGACTGAAATATAAAAGTCTCACTTAGTATAGTTCCTTGTGACATAATTGAAAGAAAAGCCATTGAATAGCTAAAGAGCTATACAATGGAATACATATTTAAATACAAAAAATGTTTGACTTCATGAGACCTATAACATAATATCCAGGAATAACATACACAGCTCGAAAGAAGGAAAGAAGAATTCAATTTTTGGCAATTGATTTGCTCAGGAGTTGCTAAGGAAACATCCTCCCAGAGGAAACCAAATTTGGGAAAAAGGTTATCTTACTTATGCCGCTCACATTAACTACAATCTAATCAAAAAGGCATTTCACAACGATGTCATATTTTAATCAAACCACCATCAAATATCTAACAGACTTCATCCAGCCATTGAACAAAACAGTGCTCAGTCCTTTTAAGGGAGCTTAGAATTCTCTTTTTTGATTTGAGGATTTTTTTTTGATATCTCAAGACTCTGTTGGAAAAAAATTTCACCCTCGTCTCTTTCATCTTCTGGTTTCTTTAGTACTGCACTTTTCCTAATTGATTAATCTAGATTTTACCCCAATATCAAATTTCACGGATTTAGGCCGACGCAAAAAATTAAGACTGGAAATAATTTTTCTGGAACGTCTTTGAAATGAAATTATATCAAAATCAGATTCGATACACAACAATGAGCCTTACAATAAGAAATGTTGCTAGAACTAAGATTGAAAGACATTACAAGATATATTCAATACACACGTTTTTAGCTCAGACAATCACCAGTAGGTATTACAATCTTCTCTTCTCAAACGCCTAGATGTTATGCAACAATGTATACGTTCGAGATATTTTCTATATCGTTCTAAAATTTTGTCTCTGTCGCCATTTCGAACGATCTACCAGCCGATCTACGACCCTCAACAAATTATATTACATATACAAGTTCGAAATCGTATAAAACTATGAATTAATTATATCGATGCAAAATATGTCTTCAAAAAGACAATTTTTAATAAAAACAATATTATTATTGCAAACGAACCTCAATCGACAAAAAAAACACCAATAAACTGTCGTCGGTGCTACTAAATAGGATAGTTGCTACCTGACATTCCCATTTGTGGTAATAGACTCAACCAAGCAAAAATGTGTCGTCTGCGCAGCTATAACGAATGTAGCCTTTTCATTCTGTGCGAACTCTACACGTCATATGTGAATTAATTTTAAAAATAAAATAATTAAAATATGCTCTGTAGTTAATTGTATTTTAAAAAATATCAGATTGTAAAAAATTCCATTAAATGCTACAATATATGGATAAATAAATAGTATCCTATCACTTTCTTATTTATTTATATTTTTCTATTTAGTTCTTACGTGTGTAGGATTACACAAACACATGTATAAAAGTATAAAGTATGATAAAGTATAAACAAAAAATTCTTTGTGTGTATTGTGTACAAATAGAATAGATTTTCTCTATACTTATCCGATTCATTTCGAGCTAACAACAGTATTGTACAGAACGTGCGTGTTCTGAAATACGCATGTACCTATAAAAGCGAGATAAAAAATGTTGCACATACAAAACTAATAAGAATTTATTTGAAGCCCACGATATGCATATAGTCCATCCATCAGAGTCCTCTATATGTGAAGATCAAAACTTAAGGTCTAATGTCATATATCTTACATTATAGATGGCAGCACATGCCGGAGCAATATTAACTTATCTGTCCCCCACCATTCGTTACGTACCCTTAAATTTGAGCATAATACGATAATACCTGAGTATCGATACCTTGGAATAGAGAACCTATGTACTTTGTAATTATTCTTTAAATTTAAAGATAATCAGGAGCCATTTCTTTTATTCCCAGACGAAAAAATATATTTTTTCACCTAGAAATCGGCGAAGAAAGAAGCACGATTACAGCGCTCTCCCAAAACGTGGCGTTTACGTGAACTACAACGGGTGACGTATGATACAGTGTTTATGTCTGATTTATGTTATCGAAATCAATGGATTGACTAATTATTGTGCCTTGTATTCGGACGATTTCTTTTTACTTAAAAAAAATGGTTCACTGCCATGAGGAGAGATGTACCTTTGGCAGAGAAGACTACAGGATATTGTTGTTCTGATCATTTTGATGTAAGTACAAGTGCCTAACCTATAAATCTCATTTACGAGTGGAATGGTATTAAAATTAGTGATATTCTACAAGTATGTACATACGTTACAAAATAATATGTATTATCATGCATGTACACAAAGTACTAATTCTATGTATTAATGGTTAAAAAGGATCATACATTTGTGTTTATATTAGTAATGTCATAACCTTATAATCTGACTTGCAAGTTTTATACTGTTTTCTACGTCACCTTGCGTTTTGGTCATGTGACTTCCTCCGGCATTTTCAACTCAAAAAATCTCGAAAACCACAAGACCTTGAAAAAAATAATTTCTGTTTCATTTACCAGCGATCTCAATCCTTTTTAATTCCTGTTAACTTTTGAGAAATCTAGGTTGTCTATTGATACCTATAGGAATCAATACCTAGGTATCGATACCAATACAACGATATTTAGGTATCGATACCAATATACAACGATACCTTAGGTATCGATACCAACGAACTACAGTATCGTAAAAAATCATTTTTAGACAAATATTTATGGAACTATATTGACTCAAAAATTAATGAATGAGGTTAGCTGTAATTATTCGCGTACAATAATTGTTATAAAAATGCCAAAGTATCGTATCATACATTTAATACCGTAGATATGTTTGTTATTGAATATAATTATTGAAATTAACCTAAAAAAATCTGTACCTACCTACAAATCAGTCCTAGGTATCGATTCCAAGAATCAATTCGAGTTATCGAGTCAACGTGTCGATCCTTATAACCGATTCCAGATTCCAGTATTCGGAATAGATACCGTGCACGGAATCGATACATCGGTAAGTATTTATACCTCGATTGGTATCGATACTCGATATCAAAAATGACGGTATCGCCCAGCCCTTTTGGCTACCCCCTCAGGGTTTGAATTTGACAAAGTTCCAAAACGTATATGCTTCATCAATCGCCTCAAAGGGCATTAACACCAAGTTTCAAGTGATTGTGATCATAAAAATATATTTGAATATGTTTGAGCTGAATTAAAAAAAAAACGAAACACATAAAAAAAAGTTGCTAGCCTTATATAGCTACCCTTTTAAAGGTTGAATTTGAAAAAACGCTGCAACATGTCTTTAATTAATTGTAGCAAAGAATAGTTATAGCAAGCCTCAAATAATTCAACCATAGAAATATAATTTACTACTCAAAGCTAGCCACTTCCTTCGCTGACTTTTACCCCATTTTACCTCCTTAGGAGTTGAATTTTTGAAAACACCGAAATATGTTTCAACAATTGCGGTAAAAGGGATATTAGTACCGTGTTTTTAAGTAAATTCCACCATAAAAACGTCCTTTCGATACAAATTTCGAAAAATCGCTTCTTAAGTAACGCCTACAGTACAAAATTAACATCCCTAAATTTCAAATATCTACGCTTAGCGATTTGGGCTAGACAGTGATGTCAGTCGGGATAAAGTCTTTTATTACTCAGGTTTCCGTTATTTAGAGATAATTGAATTTACATGTTATTACAATATTTATCAACCACAAGCATATGTCTTTTAAATCATCATATGCAATCATCATCCTACTGGAATATTCTATAAATGGGTTCATTATTAAAATAACGATAATTATTTTAAAAAAAATCGACGATTGAATATGACGTTTTGTTTGACTTCAGTTTCAATCACAGTCCACAGTTAAATAATTTTCTAGTAAGGAATACTTGTATAAATGATATTTAAAATTTAATTAAAACGTAGTGTAAATATAATAAATATATTGTACTTACAACTAAATCCTTTTTAGTACCAACTAAAAAAATAAAAGGGTCCTCGTTTCCGGAAGCATTTAAGGCTTCATCCAACCACTTTTTGCAATGAGATAACGTTGAAATATTTGTAAAATCAAACACCAAAACAATCACTGAAACAACACAGAACAGATTCGAATTAGATATAACATTATAATTTCCTTAAAATATCATTTACCATGAGCTGACCTATAATACGATTGTGCGATACATTTGAATCTTTCCTGTCCAGCCGTGTCCCATCTAAACACACCCATTTAAAGAACACAATAGTAATTATTTATCTAATTTAAGCTCAATTAAATACTTACATTTGCAAATGAAATGGTACATTTAAAATGTCAAATCGTTCCACTTCAAAGTCTACGCCAATCGTCGCCTTGTAACAAGGTTCAAAAGTTTGACGGCAAAATCTGAAAAAAAGTAATTAGGTACGACAAAATTTTACATCGCAAAAGATTACCTATTGACAATACATGTTTTGCCGACAGATAAGTCACCCAAAATTATAACTTTGCAAATTTTTAAACTCGATAGAAAATTATTACTTCCACATTGACAAACATTTTTTGTAATATCGTTAAAATCTTGTTCCCAATACGGTGTGGAATACTTTTTAAATGATTGAGGAAATTTACATATCTGTCGGTTCAACTGATCCTCTTCGTGCAACATTTTCAGAATGGAATAAGTAACCTGCATTTTGGTATTGTTATGGATGACGAATTGTTTGTATTGACGACTGAAAGCAGGTGGGCACTTAAATGAATTAAATTGTTTTTAATTAGCCATAATACTGAGAATTTTTGGGAGTTCGCTTTGTATAATGATAATTAAACACTCCTTTCTGCAAATTAAACATAATTATTTTTTAGTAACTTTTAAAAACACCATATAGTGTCACATAATTATTCTTTATAATTTATTTCTCTCTAATAGATATTAATTTATAATTTATACCAAAATTAAGATAAATGAGACATTAAATTTAATGACAATTTTAAATTTCAAATATTCCCGGTTAGACAGATTTGTCAGGAACTGATTTCCGGCCACCATTGTTGTATCTGTTTCCTTTTAGTGTCGTTCTTTACTAAAATGGCTCCGCCGAAACCAAAATCAACGGAGAAACCAGGTAAATTTCTCACAGTTTACGTAAGTTACAACGCTAAAATTAAATAAACTAGTTTTATTAAAGTGAATAGTTACTAAATTAAACCCATTTTTATCACGATTATCTCGGATATTACTTCTTTATTAATTGTTTTCTCTTGGCCACGCGGTCATTGCAATATACACATGGTTTTAACTCATGTAAATCGCTGAAATATGACTATTTTACATTCTATAATTTTCATGATGATTTATTGTGGGAATCTCATTGAACAACAATGAAATCAATTTTAATAACAACTTCTGATCTAATTTAATTCTGACGTTATTGAGGTTAGTTTTTATGTGAATGTTTGACATTTCTATATTTTTGTAGCCGCGAAACCGGCTGAAAAGAAGAAACCAGCTTCTGCTCCCTCTGCAGGAGCAGCAAGTAAAACATCTACAAGTGTGAAGGCTACAACGTCAGCTAAACCTGCATCTGCTCCTGCCGCAGCACCGAAAGCAGCAGCTGCTGCTAAACCCGCAGCAGAAAAGAAAGCAGCAGCAAAGCCTGCTGAAAAGAAAGCAGCACCTGCACCTGCCGCAGCTGCTAAAGTTACAGCGAAAAAGTGCAACAAAACCTGCAACGGCTAAACCTAAAGCGACAGCGAAGACTTCCGCAAAGGTGTTAAAAAACCAGTCGCAAAGTTACTGCTAAACCGAAAGCGACTCCGCTTAAATCAGTTTTATCTAAACCTAAACGACATGTACCACCTAAACAACAAAAAGTTAAGCAACCGTCAAAGCCTCTGGAAAAAGCACGTAATGTACAGTTGAAAGTAAGTACTTTAAATTTTATTTAATTTGGTTTGATTTGCTTTTTATTGTTTGTCATGATGATTAATGTGTGGGAATCTCTTTGAAAAATAGATGAAAACTCAAATATATAACACAATACTGATAATTTTTCTTTTAAATCATATTGTTTGGTATATCGGGAGAAATTTTTTTAATCAAATCTTTTTGTAATTCTAGGTTATTAAAGGTCCAAATGGAACACGTATTAGGAAAATCAGGACGTCGGTGCATTTCAGAAGGCCAAAAACCCTTAGACCACCACGAAATCCCAAATACCCCAGAAAATCAGTTCCCAACAGGAACAGAATGGATGCTTATAATATCATTAAGTATCCACTGACTACGGAAGCGGCTATGAAGAAAATTGAGGACAATAACACATTAGTTTTCTTAGTACATACCAGATCTAACAAACATCATATTAAAGCCGCTGTAAAGAAATTGTATGATATTAACGTGGCGAAAGTAAATACCTTGATCAGGCCCGATGGCAAAAAGAAGGCATACGTACGATTAGCAAGAGATTACGATGCCCTCGATGTTGCCAATAAGATTGGAATAATATAAAAGATGTTATTCTTCAAGTTGCTTTTTGTACATTTTCTGTATGAATAAAATTTGAGGAATTAAATTAAATATTGTATTTGATTATTTTATTAAAATGATAAAGAACTGGAATTGGTTTTTTGTATTACAAAAAATATGAGCTGCTGAATCAGTTTTAAATTAAATTGAATTTTTTTGCCTACAGAGCACAATTGAATTCTGAATATAATGAATTTCTGTTTATTAATCATTCTTAATAAACATAATTTTTCCATAAACAAAAATTGCTTGTTTCAAATTTCTCACCATCAGTACTCTTAAAATATAGATTGAGATTATTGAGGCTTATCCGTCGTGCTCAAATGTTCGAAATTGTTCTGACGGTTGATGAATAGTTGGAATAAGATGAATTTAAATGTTTTTGCCTATGTTTACATAAAAATTAGTACAGAAAAATATTAAACATTAAAAAATAAATTCTTATAAAAAAATATGAATATTTAAAGAATTTAAAACAATTTACTAATCATTTTTTTAAGACTAAAAGATTTTAATGAACTGAAACTGAAGAAAAAATGAATTCCATAAAATAGGAAATGTCAAATCTTCAATGTAAATAATTTAAATTGATCATATAGGCTACTGTTTATGGATAATATTGAACGTCGAGTATAGTTATATCAGTTATTTTATTCGATTTCATTTTTCTAATTGTATTATTAGATATGCTGAACCTGTACTTTAATGATGTCCATTACGATACAGATTTTCATTGTAATACAAGTTTACTTATATCCAATAGGAATACAGATTTTTCATTACCATACAAGTTTATATCCAATAGGAATACGACATTCCAATATTCAACATGGCCGTGACTATATACCTGACATATAAAAATTAATTAAACTTGACAGTTCTCTGTATCTATTTAGATATAGTAAAAATTAAAGAAATACGTATGATATTATGGGGTCGTAGAAAAAATAGTGTAATCATTAAATGCTCATTGTATAATATACTATTTTTCAATGTCATAATATAACCAAATATTAATCTATGCTGCAGATTGCAGATATAACAATGGGGGCTTTCCAAAAATTATGTGGTCTGCAGTAGAAAATATAGTTTCACATATAAAAAATACAATTCAATTTGTAGCATTCAATTAAGATATGCAACACTTTTTACACGAGTGTAACTCGTGAAGCAATCTTGATTGGTTACTTCGCTTCTGATATGTATCTAACATCATAGAACAGATATCTTGTAACCAATAGCAACACTTATTGTACCTCTTTCAAAATAGCGTGTTGTTTACATCTGTTTGTTGACAACAATGGCGCCATTTTTACTTACTTCCTGTTATTAAGGCAACCCATTCATCACCATAGTATACACCCTGTCCGTAAATATTTGAAGCTGACGTCTGTCAAAATGTATGCAATATCTGTGCTTAAAGTTTACCACCCTGAGAATTTCAGTTGGTTTATTCCTCTATAGCCATAGTCGCACGTCTGTAATTCCGTTGGGTTTGTTTTTTTATCATTGCAATGGTTTTATAGTTGTAATTTTAGTATAATTATTAATTTTAATTAGCAATAAACGTTTCCAAAAGGAAGCATATTGCGTTTGATTTTAAGAAACAATTTTAATAATTATGCTGGAAGTAACTACCGTGTGGGACGCTAATGTTGATTCTTGCGATCGAAATCAGATGTAGTGTGACAAACTTAACCAAAATTTGACAGTAGCTGTCAGGGCTGTCAGCTCCAAACATTTATGGACAACCGATATGTAATGTAGAGTGATGTAGAGCATAGAGAAATTAACAGTAAAAAGAGTACCAACTTAATGTATTAAAATTCGAAGCAGAATTACAGCGCACCATTAGTAGCTTATGGTACTAATTTTCAATAGCGCCATATTTGAATATTTCAATACCATACTTTCTGAATTAAAATTGAATATTATTTTTAAACAAAGATAAAAATGCAGTAATTGATCATTTGAGTGACATATTTATCAACTTAATAATCAATTACACATTTTCATCTACTTTCACAAAACACTACTTCATGGAAGTCAACTATTTTAAAAACTAAAGAAAAAATTATTATATATACATAGTAAGTTTTATTTTTGATAACAGTTAATAAATAAAATTAAACATATAACATTATATAAAATTCTCATAAAAACAATAAAGACATTAGATATTAAATTTTTACAAAGTATAAACAATAAATAAAATGCAAACTAAATTAACGAAAAGTAGATTCTTGTAACAACAATAATACACAAACAGAAAATAAACTCTATAAAGATATTAACAAATAATATATTCTATAACAATTAAAAATATCACCATGAAGATGTTTCGGTAATCAATGCAGTCGAGGCCAGTTAACGTTGACATGAAAAAAAAAGATAGAAAATTATTAGTAATCTGCACGTAATCTGTTCATTATATTATTGCAAGATATTCATCTAGCAACTATATCTATCTAGAGGATCAGTTTCTTTGTAATGTTTTCTAAATTCTTAAATGATTCATTATTAATACTTGTATCTAAAGGAATTGCACTTAAAATGTAATGTAAAAATCTGCAGGATTTGGGATCTGCAAGAGCAAATATTTTAAACGTCATCACTGTCCTTTTTCCTTTCTTTGCAAATTAGCAAATTGCGATTGAATTAATTCTACTCCAGGATTACTTAAACTAACTTCTCGCTGTTTAAATAATTTGGTAGATGTTACTCGTAATGCAGCTTTCTATTTATGTTTCGCTTTAGTAATGATTTTCTTTAATCTAAAAATTGTTGTTTGTTGCTTTCGTGATAAATTATGAAGTGGTCGGCTCTTTTGAGATAAGCTTTTCACATACTTTAGTCCACATTCCCACAGTGCACTATTTTGTTTTTTATGTATGAAACAAACTGTTACGTTTATTATGTTCCAAGCTTGATGATGCTATTTCCAGTAAGTGGCTTTCTCTTAGTGGTTTTTTTATTTTCATTACAAGTATCTTCAGTAATTGTAGAGTTAATATTCACAGCAGCTGTTACGTTATTGTTGAATATATCTGGTTCTGCAAATTTTATCAGAGTATGTTTCAATGTATTATATGCATGCATATGTACCCTTTTCGAATTGTGTCAGACAATTCCGAAAAATGCATTTTCAATACATTTGCCCATCTCCTTCCTCTTGAAATGTTTGCAGTAAATATAAAGAGCATATTTTGTGAACCACATTTTTATCCACTAGTCTACAACGAATACTGCACAGAACAGAATCCAGCACGATAAACTTGATTTAAGCATAATAAAAATTAAAGCAAAGTCTTACCAAAAGATTCTCACACATAATACCTGCAATCTATACAACAGCTGACAGTGGTAAATGGCGGTAAATGTAACGGGTAACCGGATACGCATGCGCAAAAGTTGCATTAGTTCATAAAGCTACAAATGGTGCGCTATCATCGTGCTTTGAATTGGGTAATACAAGTTGAAACTCTTATTTCTTTTCTCTATGATGTAGAGTGTTTTGTGGGTTTTGTGTATACGATTTCGTTTGAGGTTATGTATGTATATGTAAAATTATATCGTGTTGTAATTCAGTTTAATGTAACGTTATAATACAAACAGTATTTTATAGAATCCAATATTTTGTGTAGTTTATTTGACTGTGTTAATGGGTGTATATATACAATATGTCTTGTTTTGTAAAAAGTTGCAAGAACATTCGAAGGTTTTTATCTCCAAATTCTAATATAACATTTCATAGGTGAGTCATTGCAGAAGCTATGGCAATAACATAGGTAGAAATATACAAACTATCATACTTCCTAGATATCCACGAGACGAGCTAATGTTTGAAAGATGGTTGACCAAAATTGGAGAAAATACAAGTATTCGATGGTCGAAATAAAGTTATATTTGTTCACAACATTTTACAAATAATGACTTTGTGGAGGATTTGCAGATAAGTCGCCTCAAACAATCAGCGGTCCCATCACAAAAACTATGTTTTGAAGAACCAGTTTCTGTTGAATGTAATTTAACATCTACTAATGTGGAGTTAGAGCAACAACCAACAACAAGCAATACTAGAGATGAACCACAAAATATTACTCCGTCAAAAAGAAAAGCATTTTATAAAACATCTTCATCTAGTAAAACTAGAGAAACTAGTCCAATTAACAAACAGAAACGAATATTTCATAGTCGTGTTTATATGTAAGTATATAAAATGCTAATGTAAATATATAAGATACTGATGGTTACGGGCAAACTAAACACCCTGTATATCGTAGAATAATTTTACGTTATAAATTTTGTAAACTGAACAACTTTTGTATTTAAATATTTGATGTATTTTGCATAAAAATGGAGATATGGAAGAATATCGCACTATTGTTACACCCTGTATATGATGAGCTAAAATTTTAATTTCGAAAATCTGGTTTTTGTCAGGTCAAGAGCCATTTATAAAGCATCTTCAACAAGTAGCTCATCCACTGCAAGTCCTACAAGAAAACGAATACTTCATGATCATACTTACGTGTAGGTATATATTGTAGTAGAAAGCAATATTGCAAATATATTAACAACAAATCTAATGAATACTTATTTTTGATGAAACAGAACTATATGTAAAAATATGATTTTTCAATAGCAAGTTCTGACGTTATTTGCTGTTTAATAATATGTATATTGAAAATAACAAAAATTCTTAATTTATTTCAGACATATTCCAAAAGCTATAGCTCAAAAAACCGAAAACATACGGCAAAATTATGTAAGACAAAGCAAAAAATTATATCGATTGCATGAGATAGTGAAGAAATTAAAGAAAAATGTTTATTCATTGCAAAATTTATGCAAACATTTACAATCAAAATGCGAATTGTCCACAGATGCAGCTAACAGTTAACCATATACAAAGAACCTTTGCAGGTGCACTTATTTCTAGAATGTTAAAAAATATTGGATGTAAATCAATAACACGAGAATCATATCCAGAACAATTAAGAAAGTTTGCTATACCGTTACATTTTTATTCGGCCAAAGCGTATGAATGTGTAAGACGCACATTTCATTTAGCTTTACCACATCAAGTGTCATAACGAAATGGAGCAGCACAGTCGAATGTAAACCTGGGTTTTCCAAATTATGTTTTGATACATTAAAAATCAAAATTCAAGAAGCACACAGCAAACGACTGAAAATAAACTGCAGTTTGTTAATGGATGAGATGTCAATTAAAAAACAAATCGATTGCGATGGAAAATGTTTTTGGGGCTATATGAATCTGGGTATAGATTTACAAAACGAAAATGTTGAGCCAGCTCAAGAAGTTTTTGTTTTAATTGTAGTATGTGTTAGTGGCTCATGGAAGTTACCCATTGTATACTTTTTAATTAAAACCTTATCTGGAGCAGGGAAGGCAAATATTATCAATGAAGCATTGATCTGCTTACATAATGTTGGTGTCGAAATTACCTCTGTAACATGTGATGGTCCATGTGCACATTTTTCAATGTTCAGGTTGCAAATTTAGTGCTATTTCAAATTTAAAAACGTGTCTTACACACCCATCCACATGGACTAAAGTTTGGCAGCCCAAACGTTGAGTAACACTGTGGCGAAAGCTCTGTAATTTTTAGAACAAGATTTAGCACACCTGGATTTCAAAATTGTTCAGGAACTGAAAATTTTTTAAAACAATTGATAAACTGTTTGACATTCTGAACTCCCGATTATCATGGGCAAAAGGTAGTAAGGCCCCTTGAAGCACGAAAGGGGAGCCTGAATGGAGGACGTTTTTGTTGTCCACTGTTAATTACCTTACGGATTTAAAAAATGAACATGGTATATTGTTATATAAAACAGAAAGGAACACTGCATTTTTGGGATTTTTAATAACTATCAAATCTATATTAGGAATTTATGACGATTATGTAAAAAACGAGAAAATGAAGTACTTGCTCACATATAAATTAAGTCAAGATCAGCTTGAGTTAATTTTTTGTTCCATAAGGTAATATTTTATAAAATTCTTATTTTGAAAATTTCTTTAAACACAAACTGAAGTTCTGTTTATGTTTCAGATCTCGAAAGGGATGATTATTACACACTGACATTTCTGGTAGTACCGGTAATTGTACAGTGTTAGACTCTACATCTGTACTATCTATATCAAGTTCAGTAATCTCAAGCAAAAGTTTGGTACTTAATTCAGTCAATGTAGAAGACTGTAGACACAATAATATGGACTTGCATATGTTGTTAAATTAAGTCAATGAATTTGATTATAATATGGAAACCTTTATTGATATCGATGAATATTCTGAGAATGTTGGGACATACATATCAGGGTATATCATAAAAATGTTAAAAAACATTGCTCACTGTGTAGATTGTTTAAATTTATTAATGTGTAATAATCCACAAGACAATAATTATTTATTAATTAAACGAACAAACTTAGGTAAGTTAATTGATTTCTAAATTTATGAATGTTAATGATTATAGTTTCAGGTGCCTACTTCTATCCATCTGGAAACTTAATTATAGTTTGTTTGGAAGCTGAAAGATTTATTAAGAAGATAATAAAATTGAATAATAACAAAGTTCCTTCGTCATTTAATTTATAAGAATGATAATAACCAATGTTTGCTGCAACCTATTGCCTAAATTGAACAGATCTGTATTTGCAAATCACGATGTCCATTCATTTAATTTATTGAAATTATGGGGGAACTGCTATTGCAAAATCCACTTGCATAATTTGGCAAAAAAATACACATATATAATGCAAGGGGATACAATAAGAAAAGAAATCAATAAACTTGTGTTATTTTACCATCAATAAATACTACTGAAATTCAAACAATTTTTTTATTATTGATATAATAATAATAATATATGATATATATAATATTATTTGTTTTTAAGAATAAAAATTGATTGGTTGTCGACAAAATCAGGAAGATTTAAAACTTTTGTCACAAATCTATTTTCATAACAATTCGAAACGAATAGAATTATTATCAGTTACTTAAAATCTGACCGAACTCAAATTCAGTGAGTCATCACTTATGCAACCAATAAGCCGACAGCGAATAAATTGTAAATTCTGTTGTGTGCAAAGCATACAGACAATGAATAGAGTATTGTATCTGCGGAGAATTTCCTACCTAAGTGGTTTGTTATGTATAGTATTTTTATTTGATAAAAAGTTCGTTTAAAAAGGTCTTTCTTTGCGTCCAGTTATATCATGTCAACCAAGAAATGTACTTTATCTTTAAAAGAAAAAGTAAAATTAATTGAAGTTTATGATAAAGAAAAATTAACTGTGCGTACTTTGGCAGCAAAATTTAAAATTGAAGACTCAAGCAACTGCAACAATAAAGAACAGAAGGAAGCGTTATAATGAATTTATAGCTTTCTTGTGCTAATATAAATCAAAGATTTGTTCATCAAGAAAAGAGTCAGATAAATTATGCTACTACTGGTTTGTTAAGATCCGGAGTATGAATGGGCCAGTGTCGGGAACTCTAAACAATTAAATTTTATCAATTTTAAAACGTCTACTGGTTGGTGGTAACGTTTTAAAACCCGTCATAATATAAAAATTAAAACAATTTGTGGTGAAGCTGCGCATATAAATACAGCAGACGTGAATGACTACATATGCAAAATCAAACCAATCCTAAGCCAATATAATCCAAAGGACATATACAATGCGGATGAAACGGGGCTGTTTTATCGCGGTTTATCAAATAAGACATTTGCAGTAAAAAATGAATTGGTAAATCTGCTCGTCCGCGTTAATATAGAACATTTGCCAGTAATATGGCGATCCAACAAAAAATCGTGGATGACTACCTCGATATTTACAGGCTGGCTTTTTAAACTGGACAGAAAAATGGGTTTACAGAGAAGACATATTTTACTGTTATGAGGGCTTCCGGGTTTTGACCGCGTCATAGTAAAGTACATATATACAATATAAAATAAAATAAAACAAAAATGAAAAGAAGAAAAATTACAAAAAATATATATACAACGTTTCGCCACTAATGTAAGTGTCTTCTTCAGGAGCAAAACTAGGTGAAGGGCGCCAGAAGGTCACGGTAACTCGACGTGTCAACCACGCTAGAGGCGAAAACCTTCTGACAAGGATGATGGACGTGCAGGGGTATATATACCATTGTGCAGGGAAACGGAACGGTGAGCGCGAGGCAACGATGCGGAACAGTGAGCACGGGTCGAAGAAGCGGAAAGGACGGGTTTCCAAATGCTGGAGAGTGGGTAACCAATATCGCGATTGAGATTTTGAGGATGTCTCTGGATCTCGATAGCTTCCATTACCTTTCGTGGAAAATAGCGATGAGACTTGCTTACAACAGATACCTGATCAAAACAAATTTTATGGCCCGTATCTATGAAGTGTTCGGCTAAGGCTGAGTGTGTTGAGGAACGTGACTTAACGTACCGTTGGTGTTCCTTGATTCTAGTTTGAATAGAACGTCCAGTTTCGCCAATGTACACTGAGCCACAGTCACAGGGAATTTTGTTACTGTTTATAGATAAGACAGCGTGTCATCCACGCGAAATAGAATTAGAAAATATAAAAGTTATAGTTGTTCTTCCTTAAGTCAGCCACTAGACCAAGTGATTATAAAAAATTTCAAGACTTGGTATAGATTACTGGTGCTCAAACACGTCATATCAAAATTAGATGAATTTACAGATACTGTAAAAGTGGTAGATTTACTGGACGCAAGTTATTTTATTCAAACAGCCTGGGAAAATGTATCTAGTACTACAATTCAAAATTGCTTTATAAAGGCTGGCTTTATGCATGGCGTTATTAACGGTGATGAAAACTTTGACGAGGAAGATAATCTACCGTTATCTGTTTTTGCAAACATTTCAAATTTGATAAAAAGAAGTACCGGCACCAGTACTGTAAATACAGATGATTTTATAAATATAGACGCAAATTTATTGTTTGAAGATGAGACGGAAATTCAAAAAACAATGGATGAAAATGAATCTATTAGTTCTAACGATGAAACAGACATCGCAGCGAAGAAAACTACCATACAAAATTACGCTCATGGATTAGAAGTAAAAGATTTAAAACAATTTAGCACCGAAAATGGAGATTTGGATTCATTTGCTTTACTCAAACGATTGGAAATGCATTTTGAAACGCTCAAAATTAGAAAAGCAAATTTCCGTCAGTCAATCATGGTCAAACTTTTTAAATACTAAATCATGTGTACAGAGTGGCCAGATAAGAATGCAAAGTGCTGTACCTCTGAAGCTATTCGCCATAGAGACTTGCGGTAAGAAATTTTATTACTGAAGTGATCAAAAGAAGATCGTGGATAATATTTTCAGATATCCAAGATGGTCGCGAAGGGGCGTAACCGGCATCTTAAATTTTTAAAGTAATTTTTCATTGAAATCCATGCAGTAAATATTATCAAAAAATATATGCTTTTTAAAGCTAAGCTTTTCTCGAGTAATTTTTGTGTAACACTTTTTGACGTATCTATTAAAATAAAGTAGCGGAGAGAGGGGTAATTCAATGCTTTTTAAAATAAACAGCTGTAACTCCTAAACGACTGAACTAATTTTAACAAACTTGGTCTTATTGGAAAAAGCATTTATTGTTGCATCAAACCTATCTTACCTGTGATATGTCTATTTCTTCTTGTAGTTAGAGTACCAGCAAAGAATACCCGCGAAATTGAAAAATAAAATACAAATAAATAATAATACACATGCATGGTTTTTTTTTAATGTTTATTGATTTTATTATGTTTGGAAAGAATTATTATCATTTTTGCAGCCTATGGTATATAACCAGTGTATAGAACGTTGTTTATACAACTTGCATTACGCTTTACTGTTGGTATTGCCTATCCTCTCCTCCAATAAACAACAAAACAAAAGCACTTTATACAAATATTTCTTTAATAGTTAAAGTTAATAATCATCAACAATAATAATGTAACATAAAAAGAAATATAAGCAACTTAATTACAAATATTCATCTCCCAATACCATTTCTTTATACGAGAGAATTTCCAAAACACTAGAACCTTTAGTTTCCGTCCTGACCATTTCATCAATAGCTTTAAAGTGCCCTGGATCTACCAAAAATACAATAGTTAATTGATCTTCTATTCTATCTTCTTTTTCAACAGTTAATCCTTCGAATTTTAATAATTTTTCTTTCCACTTCTTCGATTCTTTCCCCTTTAATACTATTCTTAATCTCATCTGAGCTCTCTCTATCGGAATCGATTCTTTTAACAACTTAATAACTTGAAGAGCTTGTTGTTTCGTACTTTGATGTGCTTTCACCGAATAATGTATATCTTTCATTGCTTTCTCAATCATAGTGACAGGATAAGGGCGTTTCAATTGGGATTTAAACATTTATCTGCGACTGTCGTAGCAATATCTTTAAACATCGAATCAATTTGGCTGTGTCTCTCCTTATCGGATACCTGTAATTCCCCCTTCTTTAAAATTTCCTTACATATTTCAGTTTGATCCTCCGTAGCAAACGCTTTTATTAGATCTTCTTTCTTCGCTTACTTGACCCTTCGATACATTAATAAAGACGGTGTGCGTCTGTAGTACTTCGTCGATATCTTTTTCACTGAAATATAAATTTCATTAGATTGTGAAATATTATCTAATTTAGTTTATTACACTTGATTCCTCCATGATACCACTTTGTTTCTATAACAGGCTATTTCAAACCGTTTTCCTGCCTTTTTTATTCTTACTACGGCCACATTTGTTAGTCGTTGCTGATTTGTGGGGGTGAATATTTTAGACATTTTAGAAATGCGAGATCGTTTGTCAAAAAAGCTAGGTTATATAAATATGCCAATATCACGTTATTTTCATTATAATGACAGATTTACTAGAATGAAGATAGTTGCTAATTATGTTTTTTGTATAATATTTATTTTATTTCTTTTTATATTAAAAGGTTTGCATGCAAAAATTGAATGTTGGAAGTATATTGAGGATTGGTTATTCCGGAAATTTTCTTTTATACTTTTTTCACATTTTTTTCTATCGTAATTAAACTAGTTGCGTTC
Organism: Holotrichia oblita; assembly: GCA_023690525.1. Classification (NCBI taxonomy): domain Eukaryota; kingdom Metazoa; phylum Arthropoda; class Insecta; order Coleoptera; family Scarabaeidae; genus Holotrichia; species Holotrichia oblita. The sequence goes on along the minus strand of CM043019.1, from coordinate 27,779,972 downwards.
GTTATCGCTAGAGGTCAGCATCGCTAAAAAAAATTTTTTAATTGTGTTGTTATCTATTACGGGATTGGCGGAATATCGCGTTTAACATCAAAAAAATACAATAGTTTTAATAGTTAAGGCGAAAAGTATGCAATATGATTGTGAATTTCTGCTTTTATTGTGCATGTAGTGTCAAGCAATGAAATACTGTTTAATCAATTCGGGTGTTAGTAATCGGTGGTGTCATCTTACTCATGGTGTTTTTTCTGTGTAAAAACGTATCTTCATGTGAAATAAAAGAGAGTGATGGCATTAGTGACAGTACAAAGAAGCCCCAGTAGCAGTAATTCACCGCAGAGCATTGTGAGTAATAACATTACTATATCATGTAATAACTATCGTCTTCTACCGCTATTAGGGTCGTTATATTGCTCATTTCATTGTGTGATTACTATAAAATACATGATACTGTCAGGCATATTATGCTTCAGTAATTTTAGAAATTATTTTGTGCTTGCTATATCAACGAAGAATCCGTACACTAGGAAGTAATGTAGGAATTCTCGTTTGTACTGCTATTTAAAATGTTGGTTGTAGAATTTATTCCAATACGATAAAGCTAGTAATTATGTAAATAATTTAAAACACAGATTGTATGACCTGTCGTGGTGTGAATAATATTCCTTTTTTGGTTATAATCGAGTAACGGTATTGGGGTTTTTAGTTTTTACCGTGTGTAGCGCTGCAGTAGCATACCGATTTCGTACGATTCCCAACACTCCGTTCAGAATTGACAGTTTTGTTTCGTCGGTCGAATGGTTCGTTATAAACAAATAACGAAGCGAGGTTTCCGTTGAAAGTGCATGCAAACACAGCCGTACCTTTAATGTACATCGTGTTTCTTTAATAGCTCAATGAAAATGTATCCGAATTAAGCGAATTTATCCCAGTTTAATTGATAAATTCGCGATAGTTTAGTTTTTTTTTCTCCTCCTGTTTAAAGTAGAATTGTGTGTGAAAATGTTGTATATATTACCTCCCCGAGGGCTCCAAATCCTCCATCCCCGTGGGATAGCATCTTGTGTACTGCCGGCAGTAATTCCAATGATAGATCTAACAATTGGTCTAATAATAAAAACAATACTACAGTAACGAATGTTAATAACAAGCGTCCACCACCAAGGGTTCGTCTAAGGAATTTTAGCAACAAAATTGAAGTAAGTTGCTACGTTTTAAAGTCTATTCCATATTATTATATTACAGACAACAAGAGAAAAAAAGCATGTCGAAACGTGTTGCGAACATTCGCTTCAATAGAAGTTTTATCAATTCAATAACGTCTTCCATTCAAAGGAAATTATGCCAACGGTTATTCGGAATCCGTAATTCTTATACCGTAAACCGAGTCTTGGACAAAACGATCAATGAATTCTAATAGATGGAATTGATCGATATACAGAAAGAACCGGTCAAACCTCTATTCATAGTCCCTTCTTGATTGTATACAACATATATGTGTATGTTGTGGTTGCAGCGGTGTACCGAAGGTATCTTGAAATCAGATTCTTCCTCGTGCTTTAAGTATACCAAGAACTGAGACAAAAAAAGGTTTTATTTGTGACCTTCCTCATACTGAAATTTTAGAATTTGGTCATGTAGCATATCTACTAACTAATATGAAACAAAATATTAATCCTAAAAACAATTTTGATTATTTATTTTTGATTTCTTAAAACAATAATTCATGTTATTGGTTGAATTAGCGTCAGTACTTTTAAGTTTGTTGTAAAAATGTTGAGATATTTGCAAGCAACACTGAAAAATATATAGGGGGCGTTGAAGCTGTTTTGGAGCAGTTATCAGTGGTAACAGTCATAGAATACCAATCATAAACTCGATTAGGTCTAGAATGTTTAACTCGTTGAGATTGGAGGAATAGACGACGATGTTAATGCAGTAATTTTGTAGGAGTGAAAAAACAATTACATAATTGGCTCAAATATTTTAATATGCTTGGTTGATTCACGTTCAAGAAACTGTAAAAATGTGATAGGATAATAACCAATAGGTGAGCTCCTTTCCGAAGATATTAGATTCCTATTGGCTATTAACTAATCCTGATTGAGTACCATCAAGCAAAAGCATTACTATTATATCATATTGATACCTTAGCCCAGACGGAAGTTCTGTACAAAATTAGAAGCGAAAAAAATTATCCGTACATAATTTGGTAGAATTTGAAAGAATTTGTTTTTTTTTCCATAAAGACAGTGATCCGTCCTATTCAATATTCATTGATCTTTGGGAAATCTATGAAGACAAAATGTCTGTAGAAACTGTCACAACTTTTACTTTATTCTTGGGCATATCTAACGATTGCAAAGACGTCTACTTTTTCCTTGTATAACCATAAGCAGTTTGTACTCTTTAATATGCTACTCTTTTCGTGTTCTTAAAACCTCCATTCCTTTAAAATCTTTGAAGAAATCATATTTTACCATAACTGGTTTCTGGTTCTGTAGTGGTCCATCAACTTCACCCTCTCGATTTCTTGTTACAAACCCGATTTTGTTACTGGTATAATAACCATCTGCACAATAATATTGATCTGCAAAATATTACTGTTTATTTGGATGAAGCATGGTTTCATCTGCCTGGTTATGTTAATTAACAGAATTTCAGAACTTGGTTGGCCATTACATCCAGTTAAAATTGGTGTTTGGGTGGCAATGTTGCGACAAAGAATTATTGTTCGGATATTCTTTTAAGAAACAATTAACGCTCGAAGATATCAAACCACTATTTTAGAATCATTTATAAATCAATTGGATGACATAGAATTAATGAATAGTTACTTATTTCGAACAACCCGCACCATATACCTACTGCACAAACAACAATGAATTATTTACAGCAATTCTTACTAAACCGTGTTATTATTGTAATATTGTGCTTCGATATGTTTGCTCTTCACGACATGTTGTGTTTAGCTCACGGAAAGTAATGGAATAAGATTGTTCTCTAACACAATCAAGAATTAGCGCAATTTTAGCAACAGAAATAGCTTAAGTTTTTCTATAGTGTACTCATTTCCTAGTTATAATAGTTCTATAATCGAATGTAGGCTTTTACTGCCACTGTGCCGTAAGGATATATTTTTCTGGTGTTGCCGTGGTCGTTGTAACAAACTTGACGTTTCGCTGATCATACTTTATGTAGAGTCTTTAGAGAACTTCTGAAGAGGCTGACAGTACGATCAACGAAACGTCAAGTTTGTTACAACGACCACGGCAACACCCGAAAGATCTTTATGTAGTAGTTCTGCCCTCAATATTTGAAAAGATTTATATTTTGATCAAATTGGACTTAGGGATAGTTATGTTGTAAGATTTTGGTTCTCACAACTCAACTCGTTTTGGCTAAACTAAAAGAGAAAATTGAAAACTAAAAGAGTGTGACATTTTTAAAGCAGTTAATTTGTCGTGGTTTTTCCAATTTTTCGAATAAATGTTCTAATCCATTGCTGGTTTTTTACGTCTTTTTTCTAAGGCGTGATCAAAAGTATGACTTGCTTCTTTGAGAGTTTATTTTCCTCAAACAATTTTATTGCAAAATTCTCGATGACATAATTTTTGAAAAATAATTCCTATGAAAATATGCTCATAAACTCGTACATTTCTTCGTTTTTCTGTGTCGACTTATTTGAGGGTCGAAGTGTCGAAATGACAACGTAACCCGTGAACTAGCTAGAAGCCAATGTTTAAATTCAAACCGGACTGATTCTTTGGATAACTTCACTTCTTTCTAAAATTGGCCTTACCGTATCATTTTTGTCTACGTCTTTTATCTTTAAACAGTATTTTTCAGTTTCTTTCTATAATCTAATTTTTTTACAGTAATTAGCTAATCTTTTCGTTCTTCATGCTGACTTAATATTGTTGGAGCGACCATTCTTTGGTGGCCCTACTTTTATATATCCATGAATTCAGTTTGTGTTATTTTTTTTTGATTTCATAGTGGGCACCATTTAGAATACTTTCAAAGTATCGCCAATGAAATGACATCAAACCCAGAAAATGTCACAACCTCTTGCTCCAGGCTACTTAATCATAGCAAATCGCAAATGATCGTTTGACCATACGCACAGGTTAAATGTTATCCCATCTCGAAGTCTCATACAACAGAGTTTTCAAAGTTCGTCCTACTTTTCGCAAGCATCGAGAGGTCTTCAAACGCCGAAAATAATAGGACTTGTTATCTCGTGTCTCTAGACCACAGAAAACTGAATTGACCACCCTCCGGTTAAATTCTATCTGATCTTGAGGTTACATATAGGAGTTTCAAAATTTAACGCACTTTTCGCAAACTAATGCAGCTTAAACAAAAGGTGGTCAATCGAAATCGCTGATGGTCAATAGTGGCCGATAAATGGTCAATCCTTTCTAGCATATTTCTCGATTTTTGATCACTTTGTGGTGCCAATTTCGCAGACCTCAAGTGCTGTATTCACGCGAATGCTGAAAATGGTGGTTTGTAACATACTTCTTGTAACGAGCAAAATTTTATCAATTTTATTAATAATTAATGTATTTTTATGGATACTATTTTTTTGTGGAGTTCTGATTAAGATAAATATTGCGAAGTTCTTCACTGGATCTCTTGGTGCAGAAGTAGAACACTAAACACTTAGTTAGTTAAAACTTGTTTGGTGTTCAGTGGGTTAAAGTGTTTAGTGTTCAAGATAAATATTAATTAAGAAATTTGACGTTTAAGTTCACGTAGCAATTAATAATATAGGTATGTAATAGATGGCGTAATTGCCGTTTTTTTTTAGTTTTGAATTAATTTAAAAAAATCTACAACTCGGTACTTTATTATTGTAATGATGATTTATTTCGCTAATGCATTTTATACTTCAACTTTTCGCATGCAAATGCAATCGGGAAATTACATGTTTTGATAAGCGAATACAATTTTTTTCTCTTAATTATATGCATCTACAGATAGAGTATACTTATTAAATGCATGTCATTTACACTAAAATGTCTGCTTTGCAGGCATATTTTAGATTCAACGCGCAAGTTATGTGATAATTTTTTTCATGTTAAATTCTGGGACTAAAATATTTTCGTTGAGTATGTAAGCAATGTGATGTCAAATTTCAAATAACAGCAATTTTAACGGGAAAGCTATTATGATATGATGGGTACTGGAATTTCTACGTTAAATTAACACAAATTTCATCTCCCAGTTTCGTTGATTATAGCTTGTTTTACTCTAGACGCTCATTCAATTAATTTCTGCGTCATTTCTTGTGTAATATATCTCCAGTCACGTTCTATCGTCGACCAAAGTTCTTGTTTTGATGAGAGACCAAGTATCCACACTTTTAAAACGATCAAAATTTAGATTCCTGAATACATAATGCTAAAATACTAATTAATTAGTTACAAGTACCTAGTGTTAATAATTAACAGCATAATATACTACTTATTCATTAAAATAAATTATATAGGCTTACTATTTTAGGCTATATAATCTAATTTCTGTTTATGTAAATGAAATGGTGCTTGGGAAAATACATTTATCTTAATATAAACACTGTTGATGTCTGACATTACCGCCACTAAAATTTCCGATAAGAACTGAATAGTTTTATTCTAAAATGTCACGTTTTTATCGTATGTAATTACTCTTATGTTTGCTTAATTGCGTAAGAAATACTTATTTAAATATAATTGTCAAGATATGTCGACTGTCAACTGAATAGTATGTATCCAACAAAGACGTTGTTATTAACTTTTATTGGGTCAATGCTTCAATTTTTTTTAACGATTAATTGATTATTACATACTTGAAGCAATCAAAAATCTAGGTGTTGAAAAAGAAATGATTTAATCAACCTACACGATTCCTACTCCCATAAATTAGAAGTAGTTTTCGCATTGCCCGACTAACTGATCTCGAATTTGTTCGTTTAATTAGCGTAACAAATCTTTGGGATTAAATAATTAGTTCCATTAGTTATTGTGCCAATAGTTCACGACTAAAAAAATTTACAAGTATTATTAAGCGTGGTATAAAATAAACATTTTTGTTTAATCTTAAATAAATAAATTGTAAAAAAAATCCCCTCCTTGATTTATCCCTTCTCTCAATTCTATTCAGACAAAATTTGCATTTGAATAGCAAGAGAACTTACACACGCGTTCATTATAGCAAACGAAAGTGTCGCAGTTGCATGACCCTCCATAGAACTGGATCAAGGGTGCTTCTAAATTGATGTTATATGTGGGGAAGAGCTTGACGCACGAAGGCGTCGTATATAAGTGACAAAGTAGTCGTAGTATAAACAAAGATTAAATAACTTAATGTTGGAGATTTATAATGTCGTAAGAACGAAACACTTAAATTCGACTAAATAAAAATTAAAATGAAAATATCTAGAATGCGTAGTTTGATGAGTAAAGTTCTTGTTTTATATCTGATTTATTGGAGATACATATTTAATCTCTGATAATAATAATATCTATACTAGCTGATAAATAAACATCTAAACATTTTTGTTGTGGAGTGTTTATTATTTATTGCGAACTAAATAACATGCAATATAATTTGTGTTGAGTCATTTGACATTCAATTTTGTGGACTTTCGCTGCAGTATATAAAAATTTAAAAAATAATGGGTAATTCCTCAAGGACCAATTCTAGGTCCGTTATTGTTTTATCATTTATGCTGATAACACATTAGATGAATTTACCTCTTCTTTTCGAAATTCAAAATTTTGAAAGTTCTAGGTTATGCTAAGTTTTTTCTACTGGTACATTATTCCAAAGTGTTGCAAAATAATATCAAAAAATTGTCGAAAAAAAAACATTATTTTGGGTTGGCTCGTCCTCTTTTCGAAATTCTAAATTTTGAAACATGTTTCAGATTGTTCTAGATGTTCTGAATGTTGTTTTAAAATTTTAGCATTCTACTATGTATAGTTCACGAAATAAATGAGAAAAACGAAATTACTTTAGCCCCCCTTCTTGAAATACGGATTTTTTTACATTGTTCGAGATTGTTGTAGTTGTTCTGGACATTATTACAAAATTTTAGCTTCATGAACTATGGGAGCGTTGCATCTAAAATAATTATAGAATAATATAGAACGAGCTTCGAACACTTTACAAAAGTTAAGCAAATTTGTGTTTCTCAATTGTTTCACGCACTGTATGCGATGGAAAGCTAACATTTTGGAACAACCAGAAACAACAAAAAAAAACGAATTTAAGGGGCGGGGAGGTGGAGGGATTGGCGAAACTTTGTTTTCTCAATTATTGTATAAACTACTCATGGTAGAAGATTAAAACGATACATGGCAAATTTACGTAAAACAACTGTCAAAAATTTGACATTCAAGGGGGCGGGGAAGGGAGAAGAGGGGGGGGGGGAGGGAGGAAGAATGGCGAAATTTGGTTTTTGTTTCTTTGATTTTGCCAATCGTCCGGGATAGAAAGGTAAAACTTGAATTCAATACAGAAAAAATTTGGAACAATTTTCAAAAAAAAGAGCTTTAAAAGTTACGTCTTTTTTTTCAATTATTTTATGAAGAAGTAATTATAAAACTTTAAAATTCTGGAAAAATACAGAACACACAACAACTGTTAAAACTTCAAAAAAGAGGAGGATGAGAAGAGCCGGGAGGGGGACGGGCAGCGAAATTTTCTATTGTTTTACCAATCATACATGATAGCAAGCATTTTGGAATAATATAGCCCAACCTGTTACTATACAGGAGCGAAAAAGCTAAAATTTTAAAAGAATGTTCAGAAATGTAGTTTTTTCGATTTCGATATACACTTATTAAAATTTCGATTTTCAAGAATGATGGATAGCACGCTTTATTTTTCTCGTACTATACGTGTTAGATTAAAAGGTTATAATTTTGGAATAATATCGAAGAAGAAAATTGGACCTGGCAAAAGTTGAAACACGTGTTTCGAAAACCTTTGATTAATTACTCAGGACACCATGCGTTCTCGAAACACATGTCCCGACTATTAATCAAAGTTGTGATGTTGGATGATACCCATGTTTTATCTGTTTATTACGAGCCCAAAGTTCCTGAAATCTCTGTCAAAAGTTAGATTAAAAAAAGAAGGTGGGGATGGTGATGAGGGTAGCGAAATTTTGTTTTTATCTTTTGCTTCATCAATTATACGTGATAAAAAGCTAATAGTTTGGAACAACTATACATAGAACTTGAAATAACTGTTAACAGTATGGGTTTTTTTAAAAGAGGACAGAGGAAGCTGGCAGAACTCGGCAAACATGTTGGAAGGATGTTTAGAAATTCTGTTTGGAATTACATATACAGTACAAATTTTACTTCTACCTACGGTCGGGGCTCGACTTAATTACTAATAAAATTAGCTCGATAACTTAAAAACCATAACAGTTAGAATAATAGTACTCTCGCAGACTTTTTGGGGAAAATTTCATATTCTGTCTGAAAAGTTTTTTGATATTTTCTGTCGTTAAGCCTACGTCTGCAATGAAAGGAAAATTAGGGTTATTTTCCCTTTTTGCGAATCCAGCGTTGATCATATAAGATATCAAAAAAAAAAACTTGTAAGAATTTTTTTGTAGAGCATGAAATTTTCTACAGAACGTCGAGGAGAGCACTATTCTAGTTGTTATTGTTTTCAAGTTGTCGAGCTAAGTTTGTTTGTGATTAAGCCGAGCACTGACCATAGGTGCCGGATTTGTACGGTATAGAGCAGAGAATAGCTTGAAAGAACTGTCAAAAAGATTAGATTAGATTTTCAAAAAATGAAATTTTGTTGCTCTCAATTGTTTTACGAACTACACATAAAAGTGCAATTTCTTCATTATTTCACGAATTATGCGTGTTAGAAGGGACACAACAGTTTAGCACCACTAGAACAATGTGGGATAATTTTCAGAATTTCAAATTTCGAGGGAATTGACTGAAATTTTTTTTTGTGGTTTCTTCCTGTAGTTTTTTTAAAATATCATTTTGCCAAACTTTGGACCAATTTATAAACCTTGAAAGAAATTGCAACTATTTTCAAAATTTCGAATTTTGCAAGAGTGGAAGGAGGGGATGCCAGGTTGACGCAGGTTGTGGTCTGATGCAAAAATACAAGATAACGTTCTGGTTTACAAAGCCCTTGCTTGATTATTTAAAATACTTAAGCAAGATCCATCCAAATAGTTTTAAGATTAAATTAGAAGTTTCTACAGCTCTAAGGAATTTATATTTTTGTAATATGATGCGTTTTCTATCTATTCTCATTGTTATAGGTCTACATATTTTATTACTTAAAATCCTTGTATGATTTGTTTACAATGCTTATATCGTTAGATTATGAACAATAAAAGATTATTGTTACTATAAATACTATATATGTGGATGTAAAACATGGACTTCCGTTACTGGCCAGTGTTAATTGAATGTTTTGCTATGATCAGCATTGTAATATTATACAGTGTGTCAATAAAGTAAGGAACACCCTAAATATCAGCATTAAAACATATCTGAAGTATACAGGGTTATCAAAAAGAAGATATGACATTATCATGTGTTTTTTTAATGGAATACCCTGTATATTTTTAAGAAAATCAAAAGAGCTTCTCATGAAAATTTCAACAATATATGAGCTGTTGGGGATATCTTTAATATTTACTTGTAGAAATTGAAAAAACACTTTTGGTGGAGCAACATGATAATTTTTGGTAATTTTAATCTTTGAACGTTGTCATGACAGAATTGTCAGTATGGAAGGTGACGTCTTATCTAATTAGATAGTGACTAACCACCGTTAGTTTGTTTGGTCTTGCTTGTTTTATAATTGCCATTTCTTTTGGTAAAAATGGGTCTAAGTGAGAGAGATGATTATGATGATTGGTTATGGTGACCGAAGAAAGAGTACAGTGGAAGTTTGCGAACTATTTAATGCAGCGTATCCTAATCGGCAACCAATAACTTGCTCAACTGTAAGTAAAATACTTCTAAAGTATGAGGAGTACGGAAATGTTAGGGATCTACCTAAACCTGGGCGACCAAAAGTGGATGATGAAATTAAGTTAAATGTTCTTTTGACAGTGCAAGATAATCCGAATTGTGCTACTCGTCAAGCAGATTTAAACTTTAATTGCAGCTTAGAAAAATTTGGAGATCCTTATAAAGTGCATCTTGTCCATAAGCAAGATGATTTTGATCGCCGTTTGAAGTTTTCAGAAAACTTGCAAAATACTTTGTGAACGTGACGAAATCTTTGTTAGAAACATTTATTTTCAGACGAGGCAACTTTTTCTTTAAACGGAACAGTTAACCGACACAATTGTAGATACCAGGCAGAACATAATCTCACTGCATGCAGTGAAGCTCGAAGTCAACACCCTCAGAAGGTGAACGTCTAGGCTAGAATACTAAAAAATAGGAGTTTAGGACCTTTCTTTTTTGATGGAAATTTAAATGGGGATATCTATTTGGATTTTACAGTTAGAGCTTCTTCCTGCGCTTGTAGAACTTTTATCCTGATCCAAATACCTCTGACAGTCCTAGTAATGAAATCTGGTTCCAACAAGATGGGGCACCTCCTCCTTATTCTCGATCTGTCCGAAATTACCTAAATGTGATTTTTAATAACTGATGGATTGCCAGACGTGGGGTTGTTGAGTGGCCAGCTCGCTCCCCTGAGTTAACAC
>CM043019.1:27683136-27768770 GCA_023690525.1 Holotrichia oblita | reverse complement strand
AAACAACTGCAATACTAACTGAGAGTATGTATATAAAAATAAAACAAAAGAACGCATAGATATCATTATTCTGCAAAATAAGGGCGTCCAAAAATCATAAAGTATAAAAAAAAAAATGATAGCAAAGGGCAATATTGTGACAGTAAAGCATGCGTATCTATCACATTTCCCTCCCCTTGCTTTCCTTCTTCTCTACTACAAGGTACTTTGTTTAGAGAACAGCATCGAACGGAATTTATACTTGAACTGCGCAACAGTGGCACATTGTTTGAACGCTGATGGTAAGTTATTATACTTATTGTAGATACAAAATGTAAACGATCTTTCAAACAGTGACAGCCGGTGAGCAGGCGGGGAAATCAAACCTCGAAATCGAGTGGTTATGTTATAAACGTCCGTTCTGAATCGTAGTTTCTGATGTAAATAAGGAGGACATTTAGTCAATAAAATTTTATGATATAGTGTGAGTGTTTGTAGTTCTCTACGGTTTATCATATTTAGCCAACCAACATCAGACAACCTATGTATGCGAAACATGTTGGTACTTTCTAATACGGTATTAGAAAGAAAGCGGCATAGCTACCTAGGGGCTAGGCGGGGCAGTGCCCTGGGGTCCTCAAGCTCAACTTTTGGAAATTTCTCCCATTTTCAAAATAAATAAGACAGGTTGCAACCCCACTTTAATCATGACAACTCAGTTGAGAGAAATTCAAAAGTTATGCCTAGGGAATTCCCCTAAATTCTTTCTGTAGGTTGGCAGTGTTGTCAATTTGACGGATAGCGATATGTGCGTTTTATTATTCATCGATGTGCGTTTTATTGTGAATTAGTTAGAAAGTTAAGATTTTTTTTCGAGAACGATTAAAAAATTAATTCTGTATCAGGAATAAGTAAGCTATAGTGTCAATAAACTTTTTTGTACTGGTCAATATAGTGGTTCAATTTTATTTGGTTTTACCACTCATATTGATGTCCGTTAAGTCAATAAATCGTGTCAAATGTAGAGATTTCGGCTACAGCTCATTGTATAATGCGAAATATCGTAAAAAAATGCAAGTCACCTGCAGTAGGTACATTAATTCAAGTCCGCAGGCAGGAGATCGTTCATGGTCTCCACCGTTAAATGTGGTAACATTTAACGATAATTTTTTTTCCGGGTATTCCCCAACGACACTTGTAGCATATCATTGTGTTTCTCTTTCCTTTTATTTTACTTTTAACGTCGTCAGTGAACAGTGAGTACTTACCTACTCGAGCACAATCTAATATTGTATTGTTTAAATAAATTAGAAAACTAAAATTATGGATAAAAAGAAGAAACGCAGTGGTGCATTTAAACGCAAACAACGCCAAGAAAGAGAACATAGTAAACAAAAATTGCCCAAAATTGACAAGTTTTTTAGTCAGCCTTCTGCAAGTACATCTGGCCAAAATATTTCTATTGATAGTGACTGAAATAATGTGGTAACTGCAGTGTTGGTTGAGAAGCCTACTGAAGAAGATTCGACAATTATTGCAGTTGGAGATATCTCCGCCGCCGATCATGTGAACGTGGATGATGTTTGCATGACACACATAACAGCGGAGGGTTTGGAGGAGCCACAGACCTCTACATTTTTCGAAAATGTGTACGACAAATCTGCTTATGACTTGGGAAACTTCACGAACAAAATATTAAGTGATAACGAAAAACGTCAAATTCTTGATATGGGGCCTTTACAGCCTTCAGGACCTTTTCCAATAGACATCAACCAGAACAATAGGTGTTTTTCAAAATCGTACTACGTTTCGTGTTCTAAATATGGGCCAGTTAATCGTTTTTGGTTGTGTTATTCCAGAATACTAGACGCTGCCTATTGTCAACCCTGCTGGTTATTTGCTTCACAAAGGAATAATGTTTGGTGTACGGGAATTCGAGATTGGAAGCATTTATCAGAAAGAATTAAACAACACAGTTGTTCGAGTGGCCATTCGGAAGCATGTGCTGTGTATGAATTTCGGGAAAAAAACGATACTAATACTATCGACAAGGAACTTGAAAATGAAATTCGCAAAGAAGCATCATTTTGGAAAATGGTTCTTCAAAGATTATTCGCTATCATACTTACCCTAACAAAGAGTTCTTTGGCTTTGAAAGGACATCAAGAAGACTTAAGTCAGGAAGGATACCACGGAAATTTCCTGTCCTTTGTAGAGCTTGTCGCCCGATATGATCACATTTTGCGGCAAGTTTTGGATATGCCTAAAGCTAATAATAATTATTTATAATAGCTAGGAAATAATATAAGCCAGGAAAAAATTGTAAATATAATTGTTATTTAGTCAGTTGGTAGGCCCGACCTTTATATAATAAACTCTTGGATCTTCTCTATTTCGTTTTATTAGCCAAACTTACACCAAGTATTAATTGTAATTTATGGTGTTACTGTTTAATAGTTTTATTACCTGCCCTGCAGTGCACAAAAAAATGAGCTTAAGTAGCTTAGCATTTTTAAAGTATTTGTATATTTCATATTTTTATTTGATAAAACCTAATCAGTTTACATAGCAGTGGGGCCCCATCTTTTAATTTGCCCCAGGGCCCTTGGTTACCTAGCTACGCCACTGCTAATACCATAAATAAATCTTAAACACAAGTTTTGTACCTTTTGGATTCGTGCAGTGGTGACATAGTCAAGACACGAGTGATATATTTCCGAGCAATAACTAAAATTGGACAATACATAAGTATCACATAGTGTCTTTTTAATATTGATGTTCAAAACTGAACGGAAAGGATACATTTTTTTAAGGTTTGCGTAAGACGTCCGAATGTATTGGTTAACCTGGTCCCTAAATCGAAACGTGTTATCTAAAAGTAAACCCAGACTCCTGGCTTTATTTACTACCGGTACGTGGGAGTTATTAATTCTAATGTCGATTATATTACTAAGAGTTCTGCATGTCTCCTTACCACCGAATACCAACACCTGAGACTTATCAGGGTTTAAATGCAAGGAATAAGTAAATGATGTTTTTTAAAGAGAGTTCAAGTCAGCGTTAATTGTAGAAATACTTTCTTCCCATTCACTCATCTTAAATGAACAGTATATTTGAATGTCGTCCGCGTATAAGTGAGCTTTCGTATACTTTAGGTTATTAACAAAAGAGGAAGTGTACAACGAGAAGAGGATCGGACTTAAAATGGAACCTTGTGGGACGCCAGATATATTTTTAAAGCTGCGGAAGGAACGCACAGTTGGTATCGATTGCAAATCGTTCTTCATTACTAAGCAAAAGACAAACTCATGATCGGATACATGACAATTCATAACACCATAGTCAGTTATTATATTGTCGTCTGATACAAGTATTAAATCCGAGCGGACGGATATTCTGCCCTTAGTAGATCGATGTTAAAATCGCCCAGACAAAACATTTAATCCGTAATTAAATGGCACTGAATGAAAGAATTCTCCAACGTATCCAGAAACTCCCCATAATTTGCTTGAGGAGGGTTATACACCGCACCCACACCAAATCTTTGTTTATCTATTTGGACTGAGATCCATAATTGCTCTATTGCATGATTAAATCATTTGTAATAGATGCATTGAGCCACGTTTCACAAACAGTTAAAATATCGATGCTATTCTTCTCTACAAAAACTCTTATATATTCAATTTTTGGAATCAAAGACCTAATAATAATATGCGCAATCTTTATAATATTATGAGACATACGCAGTGTTAGACCTCTTTCACATTGGCGATTTATAGCAGCGCGACTTAGCAGCGCGACAATCGCTCACGGATTTTGCCGATGTATTCCCTATTCCTATACACACTAGCGATTCAGCAGCGCGGCTGACTGTGCATAGAACCGCATAGAAAGCGACTAAATCGCGATGCTAACTCGCACTGCTAAATCGCCAGTGTGAAAGAGGTCTTAGTCAGTTTATACAGATCAAACAGCCGTCCTATAGTCGGGGCATTGTATATCGGAACTATTCGGAAATAGAGAAGTAGGGATGTATTATACTAGATAGTTAGATGCACGCTTCACTTGAGACCGTGCGGTTGTATTCTGTTCAATACATATGCACAATACAATAATTATTTGCTTATTCTCAAAATGTCTATAAACTTTATAAACTAATCAGAAGCTTCTGGTAAAAACATAGATGATGAACTCTTCTTGAAAGTGTGAGTCACAAATAAGAGAAGCAATTACACACGTAAAGAAGACAATAAAGCATTTCCCCTGTAAAAAAAAAAAATAAAATCTTTCCGTAAGCTATCCCTTGAAAATGTGCAAATAAGTAAGCTTTTCTAATATAGCAATCTTGAATTTAGAATTCATTTAATAAAAACTGTTCTAGTAAAAAATGTAGAAATAACGCAAAAATTATTCTAAAACCTAAATAATGTATTTCCTTAGAAAAGTAAACCACAAACGATGTTTTATTGGTGAAGTCTAAATAAACGATAAGGCAAACAAGTCGTCAATTTATGGTATTACATGTTCAAAACGATCTCCTGCTGCGAAGACACAATACCCTATTCTATCGTAGAAGCTTCTCAGAACATTTGAAATTGTTTCAGGTTGAATATTTGCCATATGATGGACAATTTGTGCTCGTAATTGTTCTATTGTGTTAGGCCTGTTATTTCTAAATTGATAAATTGAAGACTTAAGGTACTCCCATAGAAAAAAATCATTAGGGGCAAGGTCAGGTGATCTGGGAGGCCAGTGAATAGCACTCCAGTTAGTTAACAACCTGTTATCACATATGCTTCGCAAATATTGTTGTACCGGTGCTCACTGTGCGCAGGACATCCGTCCTGCTGGAACCAAAGCGTATTTATATCTGCTACATTTCGTAAAGCTGGAATTATATTATTCTGTAAAAGATCGAGATATTTTGCTGCATTTAGATTTCCCTCTATGAAAAATGGCCCAATTATATTGTTATGTAATAGGCCAGCCCAAACATTTAATTTTGCAGGGTATTGTGTTCGAGCGTCATGAGTACAAGGTTTCTTTTCTTGTGACCAATACCTTGCAACACTTGGGTTGTGTCGACCATGTAAAGCGAACGAAGATTCGTCTGTAAATACAATTTTTTTTTATAAACTCGTCGTCATTGTTACATTGTTCGATAATCCTCTCGCAAAATTCTAGGCGTTCATATTTATCATCGGGAAATATTTCATTTGATTTTTGTAATTTATACGAGCGATATTTACATTTTTTTTAACACACTACGAACCGTAGTGGCAGAAACATCAAATTGTTCTGCGATGTTTTGCGAAGATATTTGTGGTTGCTCCTCTACAGCAGCACAAATTAAAACATCGCGTTGCTCATTTTGTAGCACTTTCTCCTTTTTGTGTTTACACGGATTTAAACAGCCATACCTTTCAAAGTTATTGATTATATGACGAACTGTTTCAAAACAAATAGTTTGTTGGAACTCATCGTGAAATAGGCGTACAATATCTCTTATCAAGTGACCACAGTGATGTTGTTTTATAACATATTTCTTTTGTTGAAGGGTAAAAATGTCCATCATGAATTACAAAACAATCAGCATCTGTAATAGTAACAATAATAGTCATATATTTACGATAGCATGAATTACTCTATCTCGCTAACAGACTACAACTGTGCGCTGTCGAGTAAAGCCTACTAATTCATCCCTACTTCTCTACTTCCGAATGCTTCCGACAGACGATGCCCCGACTATAGGGAGGCTGTTTGATCTGTATACTTAATACTTAATACATAAAAATAATATAAGCGTTCCTTAACTGCAAAGAAAAAGTACAGCAAAAATATAGCGGAATTAGGAAGCAAAGTTAAAGCAGGTAATCATGTTAAAGTAACAATTCCTAAATATAACATATCTAAATCAAACAACAAGGAAAAAAAATTCCACAAAAAGGAAACGTGGCAAACTATATCAAAACAAAAAAAAAAGTTAGAAGAGATTTTATGCAATGTGCTATATTTATGTAGTGGGAATTCGTATAGTTATATCATTTTTTTGGAGAAATATTTAAAGAATTAAGATAAAAATTAAATCGTTTCGATAATAATTCTGTATATCCTCTTAGATATATATTGACTACGTATGTATACATATAGATACGTCTATATAAAAATTTCCAGTGTAAATATCTACTTACACAATAACACAATTCTGTTAAAATTCTATCTTGACCTCTAATGCATATATAAACTATTTTATCAAACGTTGACCCTGAATAGTGTGTAATCTAAGCTATTTATGCATTATGTGGGCTTAGAATATCGCTATTTTATTTTATTTAGTCAACAGTAGGTGTAGCAGTTTCCGATTACAAGTCTTATAGTTAGGATTTATGTATCATATATGTAAAGTGATCATTTTGAAGTATCCTAATTGGAAACACTGATTTCAATATGGACAATTCCTTGAAGGAAATATATCCTAGTTATTAATAATTATGGGATTTGTTTGCTGCCAACTAAGGGCAGTTCAAAATAATCACACCGTCAACCTCATTCTATCGTGTTATGTATCGAAAACGTAACAACATTGGTTTTATTGCCAAAAAAAAGTTAGTTTATTGAAGTAATTCTGATTCAAGTATATCAGTGATGAACTTGAACTTGATACATTAAAAAATAGAATATCATAACTGGCATCTTATCTAGCAACAGGCAAACCTATTCAATGACCAATTGATATTAAGAAAATAATTCATGTTATTGATTCGTGCGTCATCAGTATCTCTCTTCAACGAAAATACTAGTTGGACTGTCTTCGAAAAGATGACTAAAGAGGTAGTTCTTACTAAAATTACTTTTAAAGCGCTTGACGAAATCGAGACCATTAGTAAATCTAAAAGAAAATAAAACAAGCTGATTGAATAGGGTTCCAATTCTAAAGCTATCAGAATCACCAAATAGACAGCAAACATATTCTAATACAGTGTCCCCTAAATGCATATAAAGCTTGAGGCAGAATTTTTCCTTTATGGATGCTAATAGGAAATCTTCAAAAAAAGTAGATCTTTTAAGCTTAGTCTTCTTGTACGAGAGTGTTAAAGTTGATATCTTTAAAGTAGAATTTCTGGAAAAAGTGTTAAAAATGATATACCTAATTAGGAAAAACTACAAGTGGCAACAATGCATGTATGCGTGCAATGGCATTGTAATAAAAATTTAGAAATGTAGTTTTTTGACATCAGTCAAAATAAATTTGCGGGTCGTGACGTTTTATGTTTGCATTGCTATTTGCCTTCAAATGCTGTTTAGTTGTGTGTTTATTTGCGTTTCTGGTGTTCTCTCATTTTGTTGTTCCTATGGAATCTGAGACGTACGACTACATTGACATAATTTGGGTTCTTGGAGAGTGCACTGGAAACTGCAGTCAGGTTGCAAGGATTTACGTCGATTGTTTTCTCAAAGTATGCCTCCTGCTGCTAAAGCTATACTAGCGTGCGTGCTCTTTCTAGTGTTGTTGGTGCCTCCAAAACCACCATTCATAAAATCCTATTCCTGTTAGTGTTTTTCAGGATTGCATTTCTTACAGAAAAGTGCTACCTGAAGCTGTATAGGCATTTAAGGAACACCCTATATAACTGCAGAGAATAAGCAGTGAAATTCCTTACGATAGGTTACTATGAAGTTAAAACGTATCATCAGAAAAGTGGACAGAAGCTGGGCAAGGCCTGGCAAGATAAAAACAGAAATCTTTACATAATACTTTTTAAGTGTTTTCCAAAAAATATCCACTAGTACCTGAAAACTACAAGTTAGATGTTGTTCCTTTTGCTTTAATAATTGGAAAAATTCGAAATCAAGTATATGTAATTAAGGATTAGAATATCATATCTCATGGGTTTGAGTCGTTCTTTGTATTTTGTAGAGGCTGTTTCAAATTTATGGGCAGGAAATCGTTTTCCTATTCATGATATTGTGTTTGATTATTATTCAGACCAAAATTGAACAAGTGTGCATGCGAATTTGAAATAATTTGTATAGCAATATTTTATTATTCAGTTTAAATTGTGATTTGGCAATTCGTAATTAGAGTTCAAGTTGCTGTCCTTCCTTGAAAATATGTATTTACCAAATCAGGGACTGATCCAGATGTGTCGGTAGATATTTTGTGTTGTCAGCCTGTGTTGGTTGTTATTAAAGTAAACTAGGAACTATAAAGTTCCCATTTATTTAAATTAATGTTTTAAGCGATTTTTGGAGTGCTATATGAAGCAGTTCTTGCTATTATATAATATCAAGTACAGAAGCGGTCCAAATACGCTCCTTTGAAGAATTCCAGGTTTGCTCAGCAAAAGCAAGTTACTGATTACTGTGGTCGTTTAATGCTTCTTGTTGCTTTTCATAGATTGTAATTTGTTTCTTTATCGGCAGTTAGGTTTCCTAAATATAGTTGAATTGCGAAGTTTTGATGGATGCAGTTGCTTTTGTTTGATTTCAATCTGGTTTGTTGGCATTTTTTTCTGTTCCTTTATTGGGTCATTATTTCTCGTTGTGTTATTTCACTTAAGCGTGGAGGTTGACTTCCTTTGATAAGTTGCTTACTTTCTAGAGTACAAAATAAACAGACAGGATAAAATTCATCGACATTTTTGATCGTGCCACACCTCTTTTTGTTGACAGGGGTATGTCCCAGAAGTGATCAAAAAGAATTTTTTTCGACTTCTACTAAAACTAAACGAACAACTATGGTTATATTATAATACTTTCTGGTGATTTTTTTATCTTAAATAACACTTTGTTCGAAACAGATAGATGGAAAATGAAAACTGAACTAAGATACTATAAAATAATAAAACAAAACAAGTACTTAGATAAAAGTAGTGAAATACATTGTGAACAAACCACCATGATATTTTGTTAAGACATACTCGATTTTAAGTTTTTAAAGGACAAAGAGTTAATTATTCGCCTTATAAAGGTGTTTCAATAAGAGCGCAAGATTTGAATTGCGCGCCATGTTTGACAGTCATAATGTCACATGATTATGACGTGGCAGATCGAAAGTTGACAGATGGGAGTTAGTAAACATGGAGCGTTACACGGTAGAACAACGCGTCCTGATTATCAAAAATTATTATCAAAATGGTGAAAGTTTAATTGCCACTATTCGTGAAATGCGTCCAATGTTCGGTCGAAATAATGTGCCTAATTGATCTACGGTTAAACGAATAATCGAAAAATTCGAAAGTACCGGTTCGGCTAGTGATATGAAACACACGATAAGAGCTCGTAGAGGTCGTTCAGAACAAAACATCATGGAAGTTTGCGAGAGTGTGACATAAAGGCCAGAGCCGTCAATTCTCAGTAAAGATTTACAGCTTCATGCCTACAAAATCGAATTGACTTAACAACTTCTGCCAGTAGACCATGAACCGCGAAGAGAACTCACCAATTGGATCATTGAGCAACCTGTTGATTTTGCAAACAAAATCAGTTTCAGTGATGAGCCTTAGAAAATTCACGAATGATTCATCAGAAAGCAATGCATCCACAACGGGTCACTGTATGTTGTGCATTATGGTCTGGAGAAATAATTGGACCGTTTTTCTTCGAAAACGAAGAAGGTAATGCAGTAACGGCGAATGGCGAACGTTATCGTGCTATGATAACACAGTTTCTTGTGCCTCATTTGGAAGCTATTGATCTTGACGACATGTGGTTTCAGCAGGACGGTGCCACATGTCAAAACATTGACGATCTTGCCCGAGTTTGCCCCTGGTCGTGTCATTTCCCGATTTGGTGACCAGAATTGGCCTCCACGCTCTTAACGCGTTCAGACTTCTGGCTGTGGGGTTATCTGAAGTCACAGGTTTATGCCATTAAGCCTGCAACCATCGAAGCATTGAAAGCCGAAATTAGACGCTGTATAAATGAAATACCACCACATGTATTCAATAACGTTATTGAAAATTTTGTCAAAAGGGGAACGCATATGCCAGCAAAGCCGTGGGGGCCATTTACAAGATATTTTGTTTCATACATAATTCCCAAAATTATATTTTCTAAATCAATAAATATTTCAATACTTTGCTATAGAAAACCATGTTTTATTGAAGACTGAAATCTTGCGCTCTTATTGAAACACCCTTTAGAATCACACGTGGAATTTACCTGGTAATACCTAGAATCACTTTTGATACGGTGTATACAAATTAATTATTTTTAAAGGTTATACCCGAGTTGCTTTTTACTCAAGGGTTAATAAGACCAACGTTATATTCAGACAGACTAGCGTAATTTACTGGAACTATATAATCTCGTGTTGTGGCAATAAAAGAAAATGGGAACAGCAGTAATATCTTCTACATTCATGGCAAATGAAACTCTGGTTAAGTACGTGCTGATACATACGCATTTTGAACAGATATACGCGACATGTAATACCAAAATATGCGACATATAAGAACTAATAATCCTTTCTACAAGTGGCATTAAAACTCAACAGCCTCCTCTTCAGATGATTATCAGCATTCGACGGTGAGACAAGCCGTGGTTTTGATCCTTGATACAGTACTCTTGCCACTCTTAACCTCTTTTTTGCGGTCTTCTTATTACTCTTTCTTTTTTTCGTAGTAAACTGGGATATATACATGGGAATTTGATTTAGTTTTTTGCATAAGAAATTGTTTTAGTGATTAAGAATGTTGTTTATATTTATTCTAGTATTTTATATTGTAGAATTAATTGACACATCTTTTGCTTTGCAGTATTTATTATTATTATACATAAGATAATAATAATAAATATAGTATAAAGTGAAGCAATTTTTTTGCCAAAGAACTTGATAACAATTTGCGTCAATTATATCCAAGCCTTTAGGTTATGACATTTTTTTATCATTGGCCTGTGATATTAAAGCAGGTGTTAGATAGATCTTCAGCAAGAAGATTAGAGAACTACAGGCTGTCAGGTTTGATTCCGATATGGTGCTTGACTGCCACAGGAAGCTTTAAAAATTGGCAGAATATCATAGCATTACGCTGAGATGGGTTCCAAGCTACTCTGGAATAAGGGGCAACAAAATAGCTTACAAGTTAGCAATAGCTGCCAGAGAATGACCACTCATAGGTTTAGCACCGACGTGTGGGAGTTCTTATGGCAGCATCAAAACTTTTGTCAGATCTGAACTCAGAACTAATCCCAGAATAAGTAAATTAATTTTTGAGCAGGTTGTAGACTTCTCTGCCCGGGTGCAACTTGGTTAAGAGGACTAAAACGGAATCATGCCACAATAGGTCTTTGTTTTGTACGAGTTTGCGTTTCAAGGTTAATCATGAATATGTGTATGATTAAGAATGCTTCTAAAGCAAAGATATTGAAAACCTATGATCAAAGAAAACAATCTAATTTGGACTTCAAAATAACTATAGCTTGGATCAGTTTTATTTTGTTCTTTCTTCATGTATAAGATCTCAAAATCCAATCTAATGAGACTTCATGATTATGGTGTGAGTTAGTTCCTTAGCCTAGTCTAACCTATCGATTTTGAAATGAGTGAAGCTCATCACTGCAAGTAATTTGAATTTGTTCTCAATCATAAAGACGGTTTTGCGAAGTTGATCCTCACTTTTAATACTGCTATAGGAACTGTTACAAGATGGTTCAGTAATGGAAGTGTTCGATCCATTACTTTCGCAGTCTAGTTTCATCTCTTCCTCTTCCCTTTCATGTCAGTGTATTCTACGGAAAGCAATTATGTTTGAATCGAGTTCAACCTTTAAAGGAATATCGAGTAATCACACCCTGTATAGCTAACGTAACCAAGAAATCTTCAAACAACCCTCGTATCATTTCCCCGCATAAACTATGCATGCTCCACGACACAATAACAACGCGAAATGCATAAGGACGACAACCAACGGGAAGATCGCCGATGAGAAGTAGTAGCAGTAACAACATCGAAAGGAGGAAAGTGGGGATGAAGTTATTGAGGGGCACTTGGACGACGACTGAGTTCATATCGTCTATTCTACGAGGAACGAAAGAGAGAAACGGAGATAGAATGGCAACGTCCTGCAGTTAGGGACGTCGACCTGCACTCTCTTGTCGGAGAAACACACCCCAACCCATGCCGTCTCGAGTGCAGATCAATGCGACGACGGCAACTACAGCAGCAGCCAGTTGTAGTGCGGTGCGTCCCCGGCGTCGAAGTCATCGGACGGCGTCTGGCCCCATACCACATCATGCTATCCGTTATGTTCACTTGCACTCTCTCTATATCCGTCCTCGTTTTTTCCCTTTTCCCGTCGCGTGGCGCCCAAACATGCAACGATACAGGTAGATATCGGGGTCGATATTCGTGCATGAAGCATTTGGAACGCGACCAGTTACCAGGAACGAGACAAACGAATCGGGTTTTGTTCGCCGCGCCGTTTGCATGTAACGCTACGCTTACATGTATATAGCGTTTAATTGCCCTAGATTTTATCGGTCAGTTACCGAATAAAAAGGAAAAACGTTGAGTTTGAGGAAGCTATGAAATTTCATGGGCAACACCAATATTTTTGTAATCTACCATATCTAATGTTTATATTGTGTTGCTCACGGAAGTGTACGTATGCGAACGTTGACTTGAACAATGGAAAACTGCAATAAATAATTAGTGCAGAACATTCCACTTCTTCTTGTTTTATTGTTGTCATACATACATTGTTATGTCATGGATGCATCTGTCCACTATTAAGACTCTTCATACCTTCAACTAATATAGATCATTTTATTTCTTATAACACCAACTAGATATTTTACAAGCATTACTTCTTCACTTAATCAGATAGATAGATCAGTATAAAATTGATTGAAGGTACACATAGATATTATTGCATAGGTAGAGTCAGTTAATACTTTGTATTTGGCAAACGAAAACTTTGTTCTAAAGCGAATTAATTAATAGAATGTAGGCTTTCACGGCCACTGTTCCATAAAGATGTATCTTTCGGGTATTGCCGTGGTACTGTCAGCTTCTTCAGAAGTTCTCTAAAGACTGTCTTTAGAGATGATCAGCGAAACGTCAAGTTTGTCACAACAACCACGGCAATACTCGAAAGATATATCTTTAGCGAATTAATTACTCTAAAAAAGATGAAAGGGAAAAGTTCGCTATCAAAATTAAACCTTCTAGCTACTAACTGTACGTCTTGTCTTCCTCCCAGTACTTTGTACGTGAAAAACCTTTATATTAAAAAAAAATTGATGGTGGAAGAATAATGTAATGTTATGGTCGATATACATATGTACAGTTAGTTGCAACTTAAATGCGAATCAACAATTATGCAAATAAAAACATAATGATGCAGATAATATATAATTTCTCAATTTCGACTGTTGCTATATTAGATTGAATTATTTTAAATGTATACACTCGTCAGAATGATCGAAAATATCCTTTTCAAAACTTTGTATAATCTGATGAAATGGATGCTCCATTTTTGACAAAATGCAATAAATTCTCAAAATGTCGAAAATGGCAAAACTGTAAAACGGTAAAATCTGTCCAAAGTGTCGAAAACTTAAAAAAATGCCGCAAATGTCAAAATGTAAATGTCGAAAATTTCAAGCATGTCAAGAACGTCGAAAATAGCAACCCTGTCAAAATGGTAAAAATGAAAAATTTTAGGTATATGTATTGCAAATGCAAACGTCAGAATGATCGGAATTGTTAAAATGTCAACGATATAAACAAAGATAAAGCTATCGAAACAGTTGAAAATATAAAAAATATCGTAAATGTCAAAAATGTTATTACCTTTATGTACTTATCTTTCAATTCCTGAACTATTTCCACTTGTAGGTCATAATTTTATATGTTCTGGAATAAATTGGTATTTAATAATTTGCTGTTTCATTGACCTACAAATGGAAATACTTCAGGAATTGAAAGATAAAAATGTCTATAATGACGTAAAACAACGACAACAAAATGATAAAACTGTCGAAATTGTTCGAATTGCCTAAGGGTCATATTTATAGTTCGTGCTTGAGGTTGTGGTGATGCTTGAGCACGCGATTTTGACATAAATGTTATTCCAAATATGTCAAAATTGCGCGCTCAAGCATCGATACAACCTCAAGGACAAACTATAAATTTGATCCTAAATAGTGCAAAATGACGTAAATGACATTGTCACAAAAATCAAAAATGTAGAAAATGTTAAATTGTCAATATCAAAAATAACAAAATTGCTCGTTAAATTGTAAAAAATATTGTAAATGTTGAAACCGTAAACGATGAAAATATTCAAAGTGACGTAAATAACAAAGCTGTTAAAAGTGTTAAAGATGATGTAAAATCACAAAGTTGTCAAAATTGTTAGAAATGACGCAGCTGTTGAACTGTCGATATCTGAAATGACGAAGCTGTTTGTTGAACTGTAAAAAGTACTGTAAATGCAAAAATTATCGTAAATTAATGTCAAAATTGTAAAAGAAGAAAATGTTGAAAACGACGTAAATGACAATGCTGGTAAAAGTGTCGAAAATTTTCAAAATTACTAAAGTGTTCAATATATCCTCTTTGATATATTGACTTTCGATTGTTAAAATTGTGTAAATATATAGTTTAAATTGTGGAAAAATAACGCTACTATGGAAAATGTAAAAAATGTTGAAAAGGACGAAAATGTCGAAAATGATGTAGATGACAAAGTTGTCCAACCTTTCAAATTTCTAATATTTGAAAAATTCCAAGCTTGGGTAAAGTGATAAAAATGTTGGAAATGTCGAAATTTTCGAAACTGTCAGAAGTGATGTCAAAGACAAGAATGTGGAAACTGTCTAAATTATCGAAAATGATGTCAGCAACAAAGCTGTCAAAAATGTCTAAATTCTCGAAAATAGAACAATGTAAAAGAACACTTCACTTCTGAAGAAGATCACGACAAGATGATCGAAACGTCAAGCACCACAACTTTTCTACACGAGAACCGAAGAGCAGCCAATGTAAAAGATGCAAAAAATGAAAATGTCAAAAATTACGCAAACGATGAAGCTGTCAAAAGTGTTGAAAACGACTAGTGTGAACATGTTGGAAGTGGCGAAAATGGCGTAGCTGACAAAAATATTGAAAATAACGTAAATGACAAAGCTGTATATAGAAATTACGCGAACTGCCAAATTGTGGAAAATGACATAAACGAAGCTATCGACAATGTAAATGATATCCAAAAAGGAAAAACACTGTGAGATGTCAAAAAAGCTATTGAAAATATTAAAATTGTCTGATCGGTGAAAAATTACGTAAATGAACATGTCCAAGGTGTTGAAAATAACCAAAAATAACGGTATGTCAAAAAAATTAACGTAAATACACATTTGTCGGAACTGTCCAATTTGGAATGCCTTGAATTACGAAACTATTGAAAATGTCAAAAATAACAAAGCAAAAGTGTTCAAATCGTCTAATTTGTACATAAACGACGTAGATAACGAAGGTGTCGAAATTATCCAAATAAACTGTGGGAAATGACGTAAATCAAAAAGTTGTTGAAAATGTCAAAAATATCGAAAATGACTGAAATGACAAACTTGTCGATAGTGTTAAAAAAATGTTAAAAATATTGTAAATGATAAAGCTGTCGAAAATATTGAGGTAGAAATTGAGTACCTATCCCCATAACGAATTTTTGTTAGAAATAAATTTTACCTCAAAGTAGCCCTTGGAAATTATAATTATGTCTTAGCTTGTTACTTAAATTTTAATAGGAATTTTGTTGGTTATGAGATGAGATATTTGAATGAAATGACAAATGTCAAAATAATAAAACGAAAATTTTATAAAAATTGTTCAAAGTGTCCACCACTTTGTTCGAAGCATTTCTCACATCTTCTTCTAATGGAGGAAAAAACGTTTTGTAGTATCGCATTGTCAATTCCATTAATTATTTCAGCAATTCTGATTTGAAGGTCTGCAAGATCAGGTATCTGTACTCGATAAATTGGGTTCTTTAAGAATGGCCATAGAAAGAAATCACATGGGGTAATGTCACAAGATCTTGGTGGAAATTCATGTTCAGTGTTTAAACTTATCAACCGATTTTGAAAAAATTGCTGCAGCATATTAATTGTTTCACCTGCTGTGTGTGCTCTAGCTTCGTTTTGTCGAAAGTAACCCTGTGTTATTTCTTCATCGTCAAGCTGTTCGATAAATGGCATAATAATTTCTTGTCGATACCTTTCTCCTGTTAAGGTTCCGTTAAAAAAAAAATAGGGCCAATAATTCTCCTTCGACTAATCGCAGACCATACACCAATTTTCTGCGGATGAAGTGTGGTTTCAACGAAAAAATTATGTGGTTTCTCATTAGTCCACATCCTCATATTTTGTGAGTTAACATATCTATTCAGATAAAACCATGACTCATCAGAAAAAAAGGTTTTGTCAAGGTGGTCATTATCAAAATTATTTAAGAACCACTGACTAAACGTTATTCTTCTGGGATAGTCGATTTCCTTGATATCTTGATAACAGGTCATGCGATATGGAAATAAATGGAATGTGTCACTGTGTCACTGTGTGCCGCAAACTGTCATAATCAAAGATGAAGTTAGGGAACTCATTTCTAAATTCTTCTAAACAATCTTGAAGAGAATACTGCCATTGCACGTCAATCTTACGTCCGTTTCGAAAATAAGATTCTACCATGAACGATTTGTTGTATAGTAAAAACCATGTTAAATCAATTTTAAATTACAAAGCAATTTGTGTCAACTATGCATCTGTCAAATTGACAACTAATGCAAATTTAAATTATTAATAATCATACGTTTTTAAAGGAATGGCCTACTAGAGGCAAAGCTTATTTGAACGCTTTATATAACAACAATATAACACACAATTTATATTATTAATTAATCAGATGTATAAAACCGTTAAATGATGTAATAAATAGTTAATACATATAATAAACGATAAATGATTCTAAATAACATTTTAAAAACTATTTTTGTAAACATAAAACGAGTGTATAGTTACTAATTACGTTACTAAAAGCAATACCGTTTTGTTAGCTTATTCGAAATTCATACAAATTAAATCAAATATTTTATATTTGAAATCAAATATATTTTGAATAAATTTTTGTGATGGGTACCGGAACATAATAGATAAAATAATAATACTAATTTTATGTTATATAAAATGAAATACCTGTCAATTTCAATATAGCCCGTATTCATAAAAAAATTACTTGTAATGTTATTGATTGTCATTGAAAATTTGCATGTCTAGCCACAATACTCGTGTTCATATAATCTATTGTTGATAAATAAATAATAGATAAATAGATTGAGTACTAAAACTACGTGGATTATTTATCGAGTCGAAACATACCACAATTTTCGCTTCGCGTTATCTATTCTAATAAAATATATCGACGTGTTCTTAAAGTAGAAACGGTGTATTTACGGTGATGCGAAATAAAATTTGGCGTAATTAACTATTGCTACATGAATACGCAACCTTCAGCTATTTCTGTGAACTGAGAGGCTATCGCAAATAGGTAATCACATCGACCTTATGTGTTATTCAAAAATTGTTTTGTTTATAAAATTCCATTTTTATTGGACGCTTCAGATTTGATCAAGGACCTTATACAATAATATTAATCCGGAATAATTTTATTTATAAATCCAATCAATGTCGAGAAAATATAAACATGGAGTTTGAGTGATACGTTGAATTGTAGTGTTGGCCGCAATTATGTTTCATTAGAATTTGCAATGAATTTATGCTAAAGAACCTTTCCTTGTAAGTTCACAAAAGAAAACCAAAATGTTCATTAAAATAAATCAAGATAAGTAGAGAACATTTGCAAATGTTTGTACAGAGTTAAGTAAGAGAGTTTAATCTTTATCGGATCTGTTCTGGCTGCCATCATGTGATTCTAATAATAGATTTGTTGTTAGAAATGGTCTTAGTAACAGAAAAATCAAAATAGTTCACTTAGGTATTCGAAAACAAATAAATATTAACCATTCTTGGATTAAGACTATTACAACTTAAAACGAAAAACGAAATTTTACATTTCACAATGATTAATGCGAACAATTCCCAATAAGAATAATAACAGAATTGTTAAGAAAATCCATGCATGTAATTTCCATATAAAACGATTATAAATGTAACACGCTTTTGTTTTTGGTATGAGCAACTTACGTAACTTCAGAACCCAATAACACATTTTTCGGTAGAGTCAGTCAGTGCTTAATAATAAATCTAAAACACACATATCTCTGGGCTCGTACATACGTACATTCACGCACACATAAGCGTTGTAAAAAAAAACCAAACAGTTGAAAATATTTTCGCGTCGCGCAAAAATTCAATGTCAACGATAAGACACGCGGTCATTGCCTCCTCAGATTTTGTACGCTAATCTAGGAACAGATAACTTTTTTTTAGGTATAAATATTATCATTTACGAAAGTAAATCGTCCTAAATTCTTCATGTATTTGCGCAGTATATATAGGATTTATCATATGTAAATACTGGTTTCGTAAATATGTATAGTTCAAGCATATGTGAACAGTTTCTAACTGCCAAAACAAAAAATTGAATTCTAATCACTACTTCAACGAGCAAGATTTGGCAAAAGTATTTGAAAATCATTACTTACTGATTTCTACGATTTATTTTTGACGTATAATCATAGTTAGTTTTTGAGGTTATGGTATGTTGCTAGAATGTTTAATTAATATCAACAATATAAAAACACTTTAGTGTACACAAAAGAAAACCTCCTGACATAAATATAGTTATTTCTTCCTTCATTGTTGCAATAATCTCCCATTATGACAGGAGCTCACCTCCCCTGACATCGTTTCTCCATTTCTGCAATATCTTCATGGAATCTTTCCCTCTGTTAATCACTCATATGTAGTGGAATGTAACAGGTTCCCTTCTTTTAATCCAGATCCCCAAATTTGAGATTTTTGTTTGGTTAAATCTAAATCCCATAGCAAGTCATTGAGATCTGATTGAGTAATGAGATATGGTTCGTTAAAGAGCGAACATTAAAGTCTGTTTTAAATTAGGTAAAAATGCTGCAGAAACGTACGAAACGCTAAAAAATGTCTACGGGCATAAATGCATATACTCTGCTGCTGATCTTCGGTTGGTTTGGCCGATTCCGTGACGGTCGTAAGGATCGATTCATCAAGTTCTGATCGAAGATTTGGGCAAACAGAAGGCCTGTGCACGCTGTGCCACACACTCTCACAGACGACCAAAAAGATTGGAGAGTTAAGCATTACACAGACATGTTAAAAATGTCCCAAACAAATCCGGCAAGAATGTCGGCCATTGCAACTGGTGATGAGATATGGTCTTTGCAATATGAGGCAAAACCAAAATGTTAGAGTGTGGCGTGAAAGTCACCATCAGAAGAGCCAAAAGAGGAAAAATTACGCTTTAGAGAATGCTGATAGTTTTCTTCTATTCAAAGAAAATGGTTATTTTCTTTAGATCAGTCTCATTGGATCTGAGACAGATTGTGTATGATACTGTAGGTTTTTTTTTTTAATGTGGTGGGTGCTTAGTTGCAGCGACTTAAGTCAGTCAATGGCAATAGGGCCTATAAATTAGTTTGATATCGGTAGAGAGAGAGAGAGAGAGAATGTATCAGGACACATGTAATAAACTGGAATGCGCTTTTAGGAAAATAATTATTTCAAAATAATAAACGGAAATCAAAATATGTATGTGCACACCGTAATGGGTAATCCGAGAATAAAATTTACAATGGAAATCAACACATTTAAACAATATTAAACTTATTTATCCAATTACAATTGAAATTGTACAAAAAAGGTAAATTAACTTAAGCGTAAATTCATAACAGCCATGAATATTTTAGGCCTCAACTACGAGATGAATATTAATTTGGAATTGCAAAAACCCTTGGGTATGTGTCTGGAATAAAACATTAATTGAATTTAGTAAATCATAAGCGGTTAATCTTTAAATACGGTTTTCTTTAGACATACAAAATTATAAGCATTTGCGAAAAATGACATGTACAGTTCAGTCCGCGAAGAAATGTCATAGTGAACCTTCTATAGATCGACAACGTAGTCGTTTTACATCTATCTACATCTAGTTGGAGGTCTATCTGTCAACCCGACCTCGACCATCAATTAATCAATCAATTTTGACCAACACATTCAAAAAGGCGGTCGCGATAGTCGACAACGTAAGTTTCCTCTGGTACTCCCAAGGAAGATGATCGGCGCCCAAGACTATAGGATCAACTGGATCACCACATCCGCTTGACGCTTCACACCACACCGAGTTTAACATATCTACAGGACGTAATATAGACACATCGAAAAAAATCATAATTAGAGTAGGCTATGTGAATGGATTGTTACTTTAGCCACTTTCACATAATGACATTTATTCCTTGACATTTAATTTGAGGTTATAAACTTTGGTTAAAATAAAATGTCAAATAACAAATGTCATTAAGTGGTAGTGACTAAAGCAACAATCAAAAACATAGCCTACACCAATTATGTTTTTTTTTCGATGGCAAGTTAGTATGACCGCGACACGTCTTAGTAGCAGTCCCTCTTTTCCCCCTTTCCTCAATTTCTCCCCTTTCCCCATACCCAGCATTATCCAACCTGTTAACAAACTCAACTCAATCCAGTTGAGCTTGACGGAAGAAGCCCGTCAGAAAATTAGAAGACAATGAGGTTGGGCCACAATCCAATCAATAAGAAATAAAGATCATCGCATCTCATCGCACAAGGAGGATGGTCAATTCGATAATCTTATCAAGGTCGGCATGCTCTGTCTGTCGTAAGACTTCATCAAATATGGCAGAAATTATACATTATAAACATTCTTTATAGGGGAGAGTAGCCTACGATGAACCGTTTTGACGTCTTTTAATTTTATGCGAATATGCACATATTTTTTATGAAAGCGATAAAAGGTCATAAAAGGTACAAGTATTGCCTACATGTTAGTATATTTATTGATATTGAAAATATAATTTAGAATGCAAAAAAATACAGTACAAAAAAAATTGTGTTTTTGGTCCAATTAAGACAATCAGTCTCCCAGGATGGACCATTGTATTGTGAACATGGACGCATAAAACCATTCCTTCCCGGCAGTTTTCTTGTCTTTTTTGAAAGTGTGTGGCAATGAGTACTTTTTAACGACATCAAAAACTAATTTTCTTATTTCCTTGATAGTTAACCCAAAAAGATATTCCACCATGTGGTCCAAATTAAGCAACTCTAACCAAATTCCGTTTATGTCTTATAGTAATTCGTATAGAACTAATAGCAATGAGATTATTTCATACAACTATAGAATAATAAAGTCTCTATCCAATGGTATAATAATTAAATCGATTACTTACTTTTCTACTCTCTCAACGCGCTATGAAAGACTCATAAATTTCTACAACGACTTGCTTGTGAACACAAAATTGCCAGTACTTGCTTTGTTCCTAGAGAAACCGGCTGAATTTACGATATCATTTTCTGCAGGGACTACGCAAGATAACTTGCCTATGTTAGGAATACATTACTTTAGAGTTTTGCAGATAAAAGCTTACGAAATCTAAACCTATCCTGAACGTTGCCCATATGCAGACTAATTCTACGTTGAAGAATATCCTACACATTTCAATTAGATTCAGGTCCGGGAATAATAAATATTGTCGACTCTAGTCCAACATTACAGCGCGATTGGCTCTAATAAGAGGTTGACATCTAAGTGGTCATCGATTATGGAGGTTGGCTTGGTGGAGACGATTTCAAACACTATTTGGCCATATGATGATAACCTTCTGATGAGCAGTAATTGTGGGTTGCGTTTTAGAAGATAAAATTAGAAATCTATCTCGAGCCGCAGTTTTACAGCGTCCACATCCTAGATGTTTTTCTTCTTTGTTCTGTTCGTCCAATATGCCTGAAGTGTAAGGAAATGTCCATCCGATCAGCTATTTCAGTTTGTGGCACGTCAGCTGGAAGGTTGCCAACCACTCAATTTAGTTTGTCCAAAGTTAAGTGACGTCGTTTCATGCTAACACATACTTTTCTAAAGAAGGTACTCCTGAATAAGCTGAGTGAAATCGAAACTGAACGAATGTCATCATTTCCAATAAAATTCGTTAGAGTCATACTTATATTAAACACTGTAAATTTGGAATAAATTGAATTGTCAAAATTACACGTACACACAAGCTACTGCTATTTAGAAAAACTAGTCTAGGAGGTAAAAAAAAAAACAAGAAAAAGAGGAAGAACTGTTTTGAAAAAATTGATTGAAAAAATAGAAAAGTCAGGTGAAGGAAAAAAGTTCTTTTTAAAAGAAGAAAAGACATAATAAAATAGAAAGTCAAAAATTTGAAAAGAAGATTGAAAATTAGAGGGATAGGAGAAAGAGAAACGTTTTTAAGAATTGAAGGAAAAAAGATTTGTATTGATTTTGAGAAAATGACGGATGAGAGAATATAGAAAGGAAAAGATTTTGGATAAGATTAAAAAGTGAGAAAAGGAAAAGAAGAAAGAAAAAATTAGACGAAGAAGAAAAGATTTAAAGGAAGGAAAAGGAAAAGAAGTAGAAGCAGGAACAAGGTGTTTTGGGGATAAAAATATTTACATATCACACACAAATAATTAAGGTAAGAGAGGGTGGGTTTCAAAATTATTATTGTAAAGTGTTTAATATATTAATTATTTGACGTTTGTGAGGTTATATGTTTGCAAATACGTTTATGTGGTGTTGATTTAGTAAAAAGCTGTTCAACAAAAAGTTTAGTTAGTGGTTAGTTTAATTTTGTTGATCATTAGTTTGATTATCATTTGTTTAAAATAATAAAATACATTGTGTAGTATAGTTATTAGAGTGCAAGATATGGATCGTCAACGCAATTTAACTGAACATGAAGCAGCGCAAGCAAGCATTATGTGGCTAATTTGTTAGGCGTTCAGCAGTCAACAATAAGTCGGACGATTAGCGAGCATGGGATTTTCTCTAGAGCAAGAGGAAAAGGTCGTAGAAGATCTACAAATGAAAGAGATGATCGATTTCTCAGACAACTTGCCTTAAGAACGAGACGATCAACCAGTTCCGAGTTAAGCAGAGCTCTAGCAGAAGTCCGAAACGTAGAGATTTCTGGAAGAACGGTCAGGAGAAGGCTTAATGTAGCAGGATTGAAGAGTAGAAGACCAGCAATTCCACCACTGCTCACCAGGGAACATAGAGTTGCGAGATTGCGTTTTGCTAGAGCTCAATGCAAACTGGACTATTGACGACTGGAAACAAGTTTTGTTTTCGGATGAAACACGAGTCAGTCTGAGGTCACCAGATAGACGTGAGCGTCTTTGGAGAAGAGCACACGAGAGGTTTTCTGACTGCAATATCTCTCGAAGAGTTCTATATGGTGGTGGGTCAGTAATGTTCTGGGGAACAATTTGCTTTGATGCTCGCACGGATTTAGTACCTATTCGTAGGAGATCAATGACTGCAGATTTTTATATCAAAAACATTGTAGAAGAGCATGTTATGCCTTTTGGTCCATTTATCGGCGACAACTTCCTCTTTATGCATGATATTCATGTTATAGAGTGATCACCTAAAAGCCCGAACATCAATTCCATAGAAGATCTATGGAATGCACTAAAACGAGCAGATAGACACCACATACCTGCTCCTAGAACTCTTAGAGAACTTGAAGAAGCTGTGATTGCTGAATGGGAAAATATACCTCAAGCCACCATCTGTAACTTAATTAGTAGAATGCCAAGACGAATAGAAGCAGCTATAACATGAAGGGGAGGCAATACCCGATACTAATTTTACAAAATTAAAGTTTAATTTGATTTTAGAAGAACCTTTATAACTACTAAGTTTTCACTGTGCAATCAAATTTAGATATTACTGTCACATTTTTGTTAAATTAACATTGTATCAGGTTGAAAATGTTATTAAAAGTTAGTTAAAGTGGTTTTTGATACAATTCATGTCTTTTCTTCCTTTAAAAAGAACTTTTTTCCTTTGCCTGACTTTTCTATTTTTTCAATCAAGTTTTCAAAACCACTCTTCCTCTTTTTCTCGTTTTTCTTGACCTTTTTTTTTAAGTCTTTCTAAATAGCAGTAGCTTGTGTGTACGTGTAATTTTGACAATTCAATTTATTCCAAATTTACAGTGTTTAATATAAGTATGACTCTAACGAATTTTATTGGAAATGATCTAAATGACATTCGTTTAGATGTTTTAGATGTCTTGCAAATAAAGGAAGAGGTGTAATGTGACTTAAAGGGCAAAATATTCAATGGCATTAACACTAGAAAAGCAGATCTTGTTCAATTCAGTATAAAAATGTTGCTGCTAAATGTTAGAAGTGCTAGATTCAGTATTGGACCATACTATGGCCAAAAATGGCTGGGAAATATTTAACGAATGGTACTGTACAGTTCCGCATCTATAGTATGTATAAACAAATAAAAATATCCCGCATAAACATCAAAAATAGCCATGACCGATTGTAACATTAAGGTGTTCACAGCTAATACACACACACACACACACACACACGCATTTACCCATAGATGTGCGCGGTGTATTTCAAAATAACTCAGCTATATCCGTAGATAAGGGTGTTACGCAACAAGCCAGCAATACACACACAGACACAATTCTCAGTGCGAAATAAAAATATCCCTGAAGCAAAGCGATGACGAGGCGGAGGTGGTCCGTTAGTTTGAGAGAAGGAGCAGCCGTCGTAATGCAGGGAAGGAAGAAATGGAAGGAAGGAAGGTATATAGATGGAAAAGCGCAGAATATGTAGATGCTCTTGCTCTCTTTTCTCTCTATACGTTTCGCCGTCGTTCTCGGGGAAAGGGAAACGGATAGCGTCGTGACGCTCTGAAAACGGATCGGGATGGATGTGGAAGGGCGAGGCGAGAGGACGCGCGTCCTTGGCCGAGTGCTCGGGTGAATGGCCAATGTTTCTAGAGACGTCTGCAAACTATAGATGGACGGCGGATTGAATTCTGCTTTTATTCTTTTTTCTGCTTAGATGCTGGTTAGAAATGAAGTTTTAATAGTTATCACAATTTTGTTGTAGGTAATTGTAATAAACGTTGTTCCTGCTTTAAACTGTTTTTAAAGTATCTAAGGCCAGAGTTTTGCATGTTTAGTTATTAATATCATCAACAATGACTCAACTTACTGGAACGTTTCACGACGGAAATGCCATTAATTCAGCATTAATCATAGACTGCGTTTCAGTTTATTTGTCCATTTAAATAATTTCCGTAATACTCGTAATAAATTTTTCAATAGTGCGGTTAGTTAATAAGACTGAAATTATTCATTTAATTTCACAATACATATTTGATAGATCTATGAAATTACGCGAAAGCAAAACCTATACTTTAGAACTGAATTCCCCCTAATCCCTTACATTTCACGTTCATTTTACCATTTCCTCAAAGCGATTACTTCATTTCATCGAGGGAAGTAAAATTTAGTTATATACATATGTACATGGTATATTGTGTTTGCGGGCTAGTGTAATGCGATGCATGCGTGCAAGTTGATGTTCTGTCGGGCGAACGAACGCTTTCAGCCTGAGTTGGGTCGGTCCATAGGGAAGTATTTGCATGTTCAGCGACCGACAGACTAGGTTCAGACCTAGAGACAGACGGATGTATTGATTTTTCCGTTTGAATCGCACTACTACCACCACTACATGCATACACGTGCATACGTGGGGTGCAAGTGTTCCTAATCCTAGTCTGGGTACTTTTTCCACTTTCCATAAGCAGACGTGTCGATAATCTTTATTTCATGGGCTATAAATTTTTATTTCACGGAGAGGGAATTAAGTAACTAAACAGGGTAGAGATTTTATATCAAAATTCCTATATTTTATCGAAAAAATCTGGTTTTTCAATTATTAATGATTATAAAAAACCAATCCAGTACTTAAGATTATATTGTTTATTCCGTGTGTCCTGTAAAGATTTTTTTATACTCGCTTATCAAAACATTCCGGTTTCATTTTAATGCGCACTCGTGCGGGAAGTAAAAATTGCATTAAAGGAAAAATCATTACTACAATAATAAAGTATAATTATGAAAATGTCCATTTCAATTAAATCTGATCTATAGCAACTTGTAAATTTCATAAAATTATTTAAAAACTTTAAAAATGTCAATGGCGCCATCTATTACATACCTACATTATTAATTGCTAAATGAAATGAAACGTCAAATATCTTGATTAATATCTTGTTGTTGTCCTTTTCTACATCACTCCGAAAAAAATAATACCGATGTAAATATATTACTTATTAATAAAATTGTTAAAATTTCAAACCACATGCATGAAGATCATTTTTAGTTTTCGCGCTAATTTAAATCTGTGTTCATGCTGGAAATATCGTCTTCCCACACTTGGTATGTAAATAACGTGACAAAATGACAGTTTTGACCTGCTTGTTTGAATTGAAATTCGAAAGTTTAAACATTTTTTTTGATAATACGTTTTAGTTGTGCTAATATAGATTCGATATTCTTTGGCTACAAAAACTTAGAACACTAAACACTTTAACCCACAAAACACCAAAAAACTTTTTACTAAAGTTTTTTGGTGTTTTATGGATTGAAGTGTTTAGTATTCTACTTTTGCCCCAAGAGATCCAGTAAAGAACTTTACAAAAACTTAACTGACAGTTTTTCTAAATAAAAAGTCATGCTAAACAAGCTCAATTCTTGCGTTCAATATCTAGAGAATGTCTGAACGACTATGAATTTTTGATTCTATCATAAGCATTTTATCAACAACTATCAAGGACGACCACAATGTTAGATCAATTACACTGCTTTTTCCATTAAATGTTGTTGTGGTAACCATCAATTGTAGGACCTTTTACGAATTTAAATTTCTTTATCGCCCTCTAGCTGTGACGGACAAGGTAAAATTAAACAGCTTCAAACACTAAACATAGGACGATGAAAATCCTTTCTAATAAGACCAAATTTGCTAAATTCCGTTCACGGATAGCAGAATAATTTAAATTTATATAAGACATTTTTACCATCCACACGTTTCTGAAGATATCTTCAGATATGTAAAAGATAGCGATACTAGGTTTTCGCTGATTTGTTGGTAATTTTGCCTACATTTTTAATTTGTTGTCAAAAATGTATGTTTCCATTTAATATTTTCGAGAAAAAACAAAATTCCCGAAAAGATTTAAACAGCGCCCTCTAGCATGCACGTCACTTACTAGATTGGTTCGAATTTGTAAGCATCAAACTGGAGGAGTAATGCTGTTTTCAATGAGACTAAGTATGCAAAATTCGGTTTAACAGAACCGGAGTTGTAAGCGTACCTTCAATACAAAGTTGCCCCTCCTCCCTTCCTCTTATTTGACAAAATACAAGAAAGTTGTCCTATGTAAAATATGCAAAATTTTCAGTAGAAGCCCATTTTCATATTTATGATATACCTAAAGTTGGTAAATTTTGGGTAAAATAAGAATTAAAAGTTTTGGTGATCAGTTACTGCCTCTAGCGGTCATTCTACGTTTTTCTAAATAATTCAGATTTCAGATATTTTCCGGGGTCACTTTAGTCAGTAATATTTTTTTCCCAAAGCTGTACTGTAAACCGTCCCTGAGATATGGCCAAGCGACATTCTTAGTTGCCCACCCGGTACCAAAATCATAGACAGTCTTACGCTACATATGTTAAAATTATTTTTATATATACAGAGTGTTCCATATCGCTAAGGTAAACCAAACATACATAATATTAAATGGGACACACTATATATTATTTCAAATTTAAATTAAACATCTTCCTCAATCTTTCGATATGAGGAGAGCTATACCGAGTATTTCAGAAGTTATGGTCAATTTTGTCTGAAAACCATTGCATGTTCAACGTCCTTTTCTTTTTGTACTGGAATAACTTTACACTGTAGTAAAATTATGCTATTCTTATGCATTCAATAAATGAGTGACGTCCTGAAGTGGCAAAATGTAGTGACATTTGTCATTATTTATGCAGATTATTATTTATACTGGTCATTATTCATACTGTGTATACAGGGTGCCCAGATTTCGTAGGGACAGCATGGGTGACTTTTTTATTTGAAGACAGAGAGACGGTTAAATTAGCAAAAAGGTATAGATTCAAAAGCTCACTAAGAATCCATTTTCAAATTTTACTTCTTCATTTGTTTAATATTGAAGAAAAACTGAAATCTCCTCATTTCTTTTTATTTGCTGTAACCTTTTTGTTACTTGAGATATTAAGATGCGGTTTGAAGCAATTCAAATTATAATGTAAATACTTTTATTGACGCTTAATAAAACAAATTTATTTTGCACAGATTTTTAGTAATCTCCGATAATCTCATAATTTTAAATTGGAATTTTTTTCTGAATACAATCATGTATCGCATGATATGAAAATTTTGCCAACATTTTGAAAATTAAGCTTATTCTGATTAAGGGCAGACATCACAACTTTTTGTTTATCGCGTTATCTATGAAAACAACACGGTCATGGTACGAACCTGACAGAAGTGGAACTGTCTGTAACAGATTATACCAAAATTATAACAGATAATTTTGAAAAATACGACGTATTTAGTAAAATACGATGTATTTTGTACCTATATCAAAAGTTTTAAAAGCGTAAAACTAACATTTAGTAACTCAAATTTCATGTGTGCTTATTATTAGTAACCTAATCTCACCTCAAAATTTTTTATTTGAACTATGCAATTTTTGTTGCCCTAATTTATCTATCTATCTCGGCAAAGACGTCATAGACGAAGAAGAAATAGCTTCTCTAAAACTATCAC
This sequence comes from Holotrichia oblita, assembly GCA_023690525.1. Classification (NCBI taxonomy): domain Eukaryota; kingdom Metazoa; phylum Arthropoda; class Insecta; order Coleoptera; family Scarabaeidae; genus Holotrichia; species Holotrichia oblita. The sequence goes on along the minus strand of CM043019.1, from coordinate 27,739,895 downwards.
AGCTAATGCAGTTTATTAAAGTTCTTAAACTGGATGGGGAGCTTTGAGAGCGGGAATACCCAGGCAGCTTACTGTTCATGCAAGTGGGCACAATAGATCAATAGGTCGTAGCCCAATATCAGCTTTACTTAAATCTAAGGTGATGGCTGCAGTGTAACGGTAAGAATTACCTATTATGAACGTTAGTTGCAAGACAAATTTTGCTTTTGGGTGCTCCAACAGCATAGTTTGGCTAACACCACATATTCCTCTGGGGGTCTATCAACCAATGAGAGAGGTTGACATCTGTGAGAGTCTCAAAGGGTCAATTTGAATCTGAGTTATATCTCTTTCGTTAATATGAAAAAAAACCAACGATAAACGGAAACAATTACAAAAGTATATTAATGTTTTTTACATTACATTAAAAATTGGATCATCTTTTTTGAAACTACTATAAGATGACTCACACTTGTTTGGTCCGTAGTTTTCACATATTTAGGTGAGGAAATACGTAAGAATAACAAAACGAAAATTAAATACAATAACTAGGTCTCTAATAATGCCTATAAATTGCATACATATATGAATTTTAATTTGTAGTGATGTATTGTGTTCCAACATTCAATCTCATGGTTTTAACATTATATTTTAATTTAATATTCATAGCACTGTTATGCTCATACCTCATACGTTAGATATAACTCAGAACAAAAGAAATGAGTCAAGAAAGCTACGGAAAGAAGAAGGCGATAAATAATTCTTTGTTCGTTTTACGAATTCTTGTTAGCTGTCTCACTCAAACCGTTCAACATAATTAAAAACAACCTACTTGATTATTCGCTTGGTTGAATTCATTAAATACCTCTTATGAGATTCGGTCTCGTTTTACATGTCTCCACACGATTATGAATACAAATTCGATATAGGAATACACAGAAAGGAATCAAAAGATCAGTATGGATGGAGATGGCAATCGCTGAGCAAGGTTAACCGTTTCAGCACTGTCGGAAACGAAATTTTTTATCGACGAGTTTCAGAAGGTTAAATAAGAATATATTACAGGTGAAGTAGACGTAATGGTAATGAAAAACGCCCCTCTACTTAACAATACATATACACATATAAGTACATATGTACACATGTATATACAGCGTATATACCATAATTATGTATTTACACATCAATGTCGACTCGCAGAAATTTTAAAGTTCCTAGGTCAGCGTTAATTTATACCTTTTCATCAATGAGTTTTAATGAAACGGTAGATAGCCGTTGTTTAAATTGTATTTAGATCTAGTGAGTCACGTTTGATATGAGTCAGTAGTCAGTAGATTAAGAGAAACTGCTGCTAGTTCTCCATTTCATCGCTAGGGGCTGTAACTGCTTTGTTCAAATCTAAAATTTCTGTTATCTCAAGAAATCGAGGAATCAGATATAACTTTGATATCATCAGTTAAGAGCCCGTTCAACACCAGATAATTCTCTTCAGTGACCTTATTTCGTATGTGTCATAATAAGAGAGAAGGAGAACCATATGTTTGTCAATGTTTAAAATTTAATATTGCCGTTACTATTCAATTTATCCGAATAAGCCTGGACTCGTCTGAAAGGAAATTGTGTGGACTTTAAACAGCGTTTAGTTTTAAACTGATAAACTAGAGGTCGCTTTCTGGAGCAGTAACTTATTTTTACGATTGTCTTTAAAAAATTAAATGGAACATTACTGTTAACTAGCTTTACATAACCTATATTTGATTGAACACCGCATCTCGATATCTGTTACTGTTTTTCGTTAGTTGGAACTGACGAATAAAATGAGTTTGGTCGTCATTCGACGAATTTTCCTGTGGTTACCGTGTCCAAGACGTAAGAGTTGCTCTAAAAGCACTCACCTTCATCATTGGTGATCGTAGGATTTACTATCAGTTTTTGAGGTTTGATTTAGGTTTGGCTTTTTTATGCGAATTTTTGATGTTGGTTGATGTTCGGAGGTTTGGCTTAGTCTCTGATTCAAAACTATGTTTAGAATAAATTCTCGTGTGGGGAAAAACACAGTTTTTAAGCAGCGGATGGATTCATTAGATAACAAAACTAAGTCTTTACTGAACATAATTCATGAAATAATAGGAAAGATAACAATGGTCTCTGTGTCTGTCTTAAATATGAAAGAACGAGCATATGATTTTAACAATTACAGAAACCGTCTGATGTCACTGCTAATGCTATATCAGTTAACCCTTTCGAATCGGATTTTTAATTTCTTGGCCCGGATTTTGCGAACAATGTTTTTGGCGGAAATTCAATCAATTGGACAAAAAAATCGGTCTAGATTTTTTTTTTCAATTTTAGAGGCCATTTAGGCCGGGACATATACATCCCACTTAAACATTTAAGATGGGACATTAAAGACCTAGTAGGTTCAAAATTTCATTTTATTGAATCTTTACATGGTACAAAAAATTCAAAATAAAAACCAACTCATTTAGTTTTGGAACCAATACTAGAACAAGAATTAAACTGTATTGTTGATAATTTTAAAAATAAATACAGCACTGGCTATGATGATCGGCAATCTGTTCGTCCTGTTCATCTGTTCATTCAAAACATGGATTAATGTAATTCTCAGAGGATTTTGCAAATATCATTTCCACATCGCTGCCTGAATCAAGTTGAAGAGCGTTGGAAGAGTTAAGAGCTAAGAAAATTCTCATTTCTGCTTGGAAGAAGCTTTAGCAATGGAGGAGTTTTTTGATTAAAAAAACAAATTCCTCAGGAAAAACGATCAACATATATACGTCCCATACCATTATATCACAGATGTCAATTGCCCTGTAGGGATGTGGCGACCTCCTCCCCTGGCAGGTCCAGAACTGGAGACAACCCCGCTAAGGGTAGTATATCCATGCTGAAATGGGGAGGCGGACATAGGCGTATGCTTCCAGTTGCATACGCTGACGACCTGGACCTAGTAGTAGTCACTAGAGATCCACAAAACTTGATGTTGAAGAAAAATGAAGCCCTCGAACAAGTAGAGCGCTGGAGGACCCACAATAAGCTGGAGCTAGCCCCTCAGAAATCGGAATGCATCCTATTCAGGAGAAGAACGGAAAGAAACGAAATCCGATTCCTTTGTAGAGGAATAAAGATATACCCGAGGAAATGCCTAGTGTAACTGGGCATCGCCATGGGATACGAAGGTCTTTTCGGGGAACGTATAACAAAGGCAACTCTGAAAACTGAGGAAAGGTTCAATGTTTGTGAAGCCTAGAAGTTACTGCTATATAATGTGGTTCAGTCTATACTGTTCTATAGTGCACCCATATGGCATAGGTGCCTAACTAAAAAGACCAACAAATTATCAAAAGCTCAGGATTTTCCTTTTACGAACGATAAATACATATGGCATGGTATCAACACAGGCAGTGCAAGTTGTTGCGGGGATCTCACCCATTGAATTGCTAGTCAAACAAAGGATGATGATACATCGTAATGCAAATCGAAACACCAGTAATGTGTGGGTGGAAGAACGCGAGAAGACAGTAACAAAGTGGCAGGAAGCATAGAACAACAACGACAGCAATGCACAGTAGACAAAACTGCTGATCCCCCGGGTCGACAGTTGGCTCAACTGTAAGCACAAAATAACAGAGCAGTAACTCACACAAGCTTTAATGGGACATAGCTCTTTTAAAAGATACATTAAACGAATTGGAAAGACAGACGAGGATACCTCCACTTACTGGAACGCAGTGGACACACCAGAACACACGCTCTTTGACTGCGTGAAAATGTGCGTAAGCACAAAGGATTGGAATATCATTGGAACAGATAGATAACTAGAACATAGATCATCCACCCCCTCTCCTCCCCTGATGTTTTTCGAAAAGGGGTTCCAGGCTGGCGGAGGTGGAAGGGGTGGTCTGTAGTGGGTATGCAGGATTTAGAGAGTTCCAAAGTCTCACATAGAGAGGAATAACACTATATTAAAACCTCATCATTTTAATATGGTGTGATTAAACATTTGAATGGTGGTGTATTCATAATTTTATTATTTAATATGTTTAAAAAAATTAATAAATGGTTATTACGACTACAGGAAACAAATTATTGGAATAATTTATTTCGTTTATAACTTCAATATCACATTTTTTACTATCTACAATGTTTCTAATATCAATGGGTATTTGCGTCATTCGCCCTTGCCAGCACAAACATAATTTCGGCATCCACAACAGAAGTCACGGCCAATGTGATTGAAATTAAATTGAAGGTGACGGCGTTTTCTGCCACCGTATTTTTGCGAATTCTGAATAAGCGCTTAAGAATCTTCTTCGAAATCTTCCGGTAATTTCGAGCTGGCTTATTAATATATAACCGTGAAAAATTGACTTCTGGTTTATTTGTTTTATTTCGTACCTATAACTAAACGATCTGCGATCTTACAAATATTATGTCTAGTTAGACGGTATCTATTAAATGTGCGAAAAATGCCAAGGTTGTTCGAATTCGTATATTTCTCATCAATATCGTTATTGAACTAAGTTTGGCAAGTACAATTTTAAGGATACTACAAGGTTAGTTTTTTTTTAGTTTGGTGGTGTTAAGTGTGTGGTTTGTATTATGATTTTGTTAACTAGTCTTAGGTGATTTAATGATCTAATGGAAGCATTTTATTACGAGTTTTATAGTAAAATTTACTGGTATTGTAATGAAGCTTATATTAATAACTTTAGCAGACGCTACGTAATAATTAATGACCACTACGCAGTTACAAACGCTACTAAATAATTTTACCAAATCAGTTGTATCCAAAACTGAATACAGTAGAACCTCGATTATCCGTGCTGGTCGGGACTGAACCAAGCTCGGAAAATCGAAAAGCACGGTTAATCCGCACCTACTTATTTTAGTCAAAAAAGTTGTTTTACAAATTATTATGACTACTTACCGTACTACGAAAAAAATATCTAACTTGGAATAAATATAAAATTAAGCTGGTAAAGTTTATTATGGCAAAGAAAATATCAAAAAAACTATATAAAATTCTCAAAAACATAACACATAATATATAGATATAAAAAAATCAAAACATGGTTTTCTTATTACAATACTTGTGTAAAAAATTAAATCAAAACTTAATTAAGAAAAAATAATCAGTTAATTTCATTTGTTTTTTTTTCTTCTTCATTTTTTCGAAAAATTTTTTCTTTCATTTTTCGCAAATTTAAAACAGTGCTTATATCTGTTTCTTTTTGTTGTTCCAAATACATCAGTAACTTCTCTACGGAACTAGCTGCTTCATTGTGGGACACTACAATATTTGGATTTTCTTCACTGGCACTTTCATTTTCTACAGTTCCACTTTGTACTGTTGCAGATGCATTAGAGTCTTCTTCCATTTCACACATCTCTGCTTCTGTCATATGTTGGAAACTTCTATCATTTTCATCGCACTCTAACCAGTCTTTTATTTCTATTTGTTCCAAGTCTTTTAATTGGTCGACTTGTGTAACTATAAAGCTTATTTCTTCCGTGGAAATTTCAGGCGCAATTTGAAATTCTTCCGCTTCGGATTCACTGTGAGTCACTATTTTCGAAAACGCACGTGCAACATGTGAACTTTTTACATTATTCCAAGCATTTGCTAGAAAATAAACAGCATCTTTAAGATTTAAAGATTTCCACAAATTCAGTAAGTCACACTCTCCCAATAAACTCATCATCAAAATTTTTTTCTATAAAATCTTTTCATGGATTCTATAACCCCCTGATCCATTGGCTGTGCTTTTGAAGTAACATTTGGTGGAAAAAAATAGGCAAAAATATTTCCATCGTCTGATTTCAAAACATCTTGACAAGGATGAGACGGGGCATTGTCGAGGAGAAGTAGAGCTTTGGGAAGTAAACGCTTCTTTTCACATAAAGCTCGAACTTCTGGAATACACTTCTTATGGAAACATTCTTTGAATATTGACTGGTTCATCCACGCTGAATGTTGGTGATAATATACTACTAGTGGTGACTTCAAGTTTTTAAAGGCTCGAGGATTTTTGGATTTTTACACTACAGCTAATTTTAGTTTGTGCTCACCAGAAGCATTGCCACAAGAGAACCGTAATGCGATCTTTTTTTGTTTTGAATCCAGGAGCCGTTTTTTCATTGTCTGTTTCTAATGTTTTCGTTGGTATCGTTTTCCACAATAGTCCCGTCTCATCCGCGTTGTAAATTTGATGACTGCTTAAGTTGTGACACTTAATAATATTTTCCAGTTGGTAACAAAATTCAACAATTGCTACTTCATCAGCACTTAGTTTTTCTCCTGTTATAGATAATTCCCTTATTCCGTGACGTTGTTTGAAACGGAATCGAAGAAAGTTTATATTTCGAAAACTTCCAGCGACAAATTTGAAGATAGAGAACTACAGAAGTTTGTGATGAAAAAATTATTTAGAAAAAGTTAAAATTGTAGGAGATATTGCAAAACGATTCAAGGCGTTAACGTGGAAAGCAGTACAAGTTGTACGATGTATACGATGATGGTACGGCGAATTGACGTGCACCGTTTGTACTAATTCGCATTCTGCACGGATCATTGAAACCCGGATAATCGAAGCTGTTTGCAAGCACAGTTAATCCGCAGCACGGTTAATCCACACACGGATAATCGAGGTTCTACTGTACTTTGGTTCTAGTGCCAATTCCGGATAAATTTCAAAAATGTTTAATACGAGGGATAAGCTACAATTATTGAGAATTGAAAAATCTAGTTACCCGTGCAAAACAAATTATTTTTTAGTAAATAGTGCATTATTTTATATGTCAATTTAGTTTGTGCAATTCGGTTGAATAGTGTCTGAGAATGCAATGATAAAGACCAATCGAATCTGAGGATTGGATCCTCGCAAGTGAGATCAATTTTGCACGAACATTTATATTTGAAAAAGGTTGTAACTCTGTTTGTACCTCATCATCTGACAGATTTACAAAAAGCAGAATGTGTTAGAATTTGCCAACAAACTTTAGATATGTTGAATGCTGGAGGCCATCAAATTATTTCTAAAATTGTAACTGGCGATGAAACGTACATACCGTTTTTTGATGTTGTTCCCACTCGCTAAGAAAACCAAATCTAAAGAACACGAAGATGAGCCGAGAAACCATGATTGGTCAAAAGTTTCGAAGCCGCTGTCCAAATATTTAGGGCCTTCTTATAGTTTATTCAACCTAAATCTGAATTAGCAATATTAATGTTTAAAACATAATTTTATTCTTTATCGGACGATAGGAAAACGCCATCGTTTATTTGCCTTTCCTATTTCTCTATCCAAAAATTCGGACATATATCTTCGTAGACCTTTTGGAAGTATTTACGATCTGCGTGTCTCCGTTGAATAATCGAATGCATCTGTGATAATCGGCGAACATTACGTAACAATAACGGGTTTGATTCGTTTCTAGAAGATTGTTCAACGGTTTTTCTGGCGTTGGTGGTTCGTTCTCTTTGCTCATGATGACAGTTCAGATTTAACATTTAATACAGGTTTTCGAAGATTTATTCTAAGCAGAAATCTTTACAGCATTACAGGACATTAATTATTAACCAGAAATGTAATTTTAATATTCGAGTTATGCTTTTGGGTTGACATTTTTTCATTTTGAAAGAGTTAGAAACTGCTGATTTGGTACTGGAATCAATTTTTTGTTAAACAGTAATCGTTTGTTTACCATAATGAATGACAAATATAATAATAAGAAAAAACTAACCGCAAATCTTTCTTCTAAAAATTAACCAACCTCTCTTGCTGTTTTACATAAATTTGAATGGATGCTTGATGTAGTAGCCGCATTATCATTTTTATCGTATCCTCTTTTTGTCTCCTCTTTATCTTTAACAACTCCGAGACGTAAGCTACATGTTTCCAATCCTGTTATCCCTAAATTATATTGTTTACCTAAAATTCACAAACCTTTCAAGTCAGTAAGGCCAATTGTTTCGGCAATTGACGCACCGACTTATAAGGTTTCCAAATGACTGACCAATGAATTTAATAATTTGCCAATACAGCAACCTAGTTTTGCAGCAAAAAATTCGTTAGAATTTATTAAAGAAATTCAAAATATTCAGTTGCTGGAGGGTGAAATATTGATTTCATTTGATGTTAGTTCTCTCTCTAGTGTACCGATTCCAAACACCTTGACATACCTCGAGGATTGTTGCTTCAAAATAGTTTGAGTCAACAATGTGTCCAAGAATATATTCGCTTAACTGACATCTGTATCAAACAGAAGATTTTTCAATTCAACGGGAGTTTTTATGAACAGCTGGAAGGAACGGCAATTGTCGCCCTTTTTGGCTAACCTTTTCATGAGCCGTTTTGAAAAGGACTTAGAATCTGAGAGCGAATACTTTCCTAGGGTTTGGTTGAGGTATGTCGATGATATTTTCGCTATATTTGACACTAAAAAATGTAATATTGACGATTTTCTCAATAGATTAAATAATCGGTTCGAAACCATAAAGTTTACTTGTGAAAGAGAATAAAACGGTCAGCTACCCTTTCTAGATACTTTAGTAATTAGAAATAACAATAGATTAGAGTTTGACGTGTAGAGAAAGGAAACCAGTACACTTCGCTACATTCCTTCAGATTCCCATCATTGTGTTCAACACAAAATGGCAAGCCTGAATTTTTTGGTCCACAGACTTCTCACTTTTCCCTTGAACAAAGCGAGGTATGAGAAAGAGCTTAAAATTATAAAAGATGCGGCTAAGTGTAATGGTTTCCAGCCTCAGCATATCTATAAGTTAATTAGGAAGTTTAATTATAAAAAAACTGTGAAAGAATATACGACTTTTCGAGAGGATGTTAAAGCTTCATCCGTTGTGACCCTCCCTTACGCTCCCTTTATCACTAAAGATTTGAGTAAAATCTTCAAAGAGCTAGATCTCAGAATAGTTTACAGTTCTGGGACTAGTTTACGAAATCTCATAAGTAACCCTAAAGATAAAATACAACCTCTAGAAAAGTCAGGTATTTAGGAAATCAATTGTAAAGATTGTAATCAAAAATATATTGGGCAAACCAGGAAAGCAGTCTCAACTAGATCCAAAGAGCATATGGCTAATCTTAGATTTAATAGAATTGAGAAATCGAGCGTTGCCCAACACATTTTTGAAACAGATCACAACATCGATTATACGAATGTTAAATTAATTAGACAAATAAACAATTGTAAGTTTCTAAGTGTTTTCGAAAGTTTAGAAATATATAAAAATAAGTCATGTGTATTGAACTGTGACAACGGACCTATCCCGCATTCGTCATTGTTTTCGTTAATCAGAAATTAATGATGCGTATCGGATTGACCGTGCATAACATTTAGGTTATCTGTATTTGTAGATTTTATTTTAATTTAGTTTTATTATCGCCTTGATAATGACAGCATTGCTGTTGAAACGCGTCGGTGTTTTAGTTAAAACATGTTTGGTGTTTAGTGGGTTAAAGTGTTTAGTGTTCTACTTCTGCACCAAGAGATCCAGTGAAGAACTTAAGTTTCTGAATTAATCAATGAGTAAACCTGAATATTTTTCAGCAAATACGGGAATTGATTACCAAACATATCCAACACCATTTGAGGAGCTTTTTTTCAAAACGCAATTTCTGTCAAACTCGTATTCTTCAGAAAATCGCCATTTACTGTAAAACGTAAACCGAACAATTTAAAAACACAGTTTTAATGTGAAGGTGAAGTATGTATAATGGAAAGAGAGCAACTACAAAAGTTCTGCTCTAACTTAATTGGTGTAAGAAAATTTTCTAAAAAAAGAATTTCCCTTTTGAACACAAAAACTTGATAAATTCCGATTTGAAAATAAAAAGTTGCAGATATTGCATTTTGGAGTATACATTTTATTATTATGATATAATAGAAAAAAACTAAATTATAACTCCCAAACAAACAAAGAAGTGCATTCCTTAGATGGTTGAACCTTAAATTCTCATACCACAGTCTTCTTGGCAGTGGTAGGCTTCTTCTTCCTCTTCTACTTCTTGGTTATTTTTTGGTGTTCGTTTTCTGGAAAAGTAAACAAAATGAAACCTAATATTTGGAATATTTTCTCCATATATACCTAGTGTTGCCAACAGATTCTTCATCATATTTTTCTAACAGTGTTTTAATATTTTTCAATTTTTTTTTGTTTTATATGAGCATTGAGTGGCAGTGGATATTTTTTTTGTACTTTCCATACTAACGTTCACTTCTTTAGTTTTATCTTTTCCGATCAGTTCTTTCTTAATAAATAACGTTTTCATTGTTCTAATGCCTTATAATAGTTTCTTGCAATTGGTATCACTCAGTTGTTCTATATCAAAACGGTTCCACGGTTTTCTTCCTTTTCCCCTTACCTCCCCTAGCACTTTTTCGTTATCTTCTTTTAAAATTATTTCTGGCATAAACGAGTGTCCCTTAACAGACGTAAAAAATAGGCTGTTTACAATTTAAATCTGTCACATAAAGATTATAGAAGAACAACTGTCTCAAGTAATATGCTTCAGATATTGGTAGTTTGGGTAACGGCTGAAGTTGTTGCTTGTCAAAGCAAAATGGCAGAGTATCTTCTAAATTTTCGTTCATGCTAATATGGAACTGTTTTGCCCTAAGGTTGCTAAGATCCACCATCACAGATTTACAATGGTTTATATCTTTGCAGTTTGTTTCTTAATGAGTTTGTACTGCAAGTGTCGGTGGCAAGATTTCCGAAGCCTATGTTGAAATTATCGCAAAATATTTTGTAAAAATAATTCACTTTAAATTGGGAATTTTCTTCATTGTATATTTTATACAGTTTTGAAATACTTAATGTACTTGACAAGGAAAGTCGTCTAGAGTTTGCTTTTGTAGAGGCTTGTAGTGCCTGCAATTTTCTAATAAAATTCTTGATAGCAGTGTTTTTCACTACATTTCGTTGTGATTAATGACCACCACCTCTTTTTACGGATATTAAGAGCGATAGCTTTCGATCTTGTACAATTTTATTTGGTAGGTACTTGAAAGAATGTTTTTTCTTGCATGTAGAACATCATTATTTGCTATTTGATTGGACTTTCATGCTTTGGTATCATGATTACATGGTCTCTCAAAATCCTCTATAATATTATTCATATGGTCCCCGTATTTATAATATCAATGTATTTTCAGGAGTAGGAAATCTAACCTTACTTAGCAACACTTACCGTAATTCTTTAACTCTTTGTATTTTATGCAATTTTTTTGCATTTTTTTTGTTTTTTCCTACTTTCTTTATTTTTCCTAGAGACAGACACTCTCTCACAACTGTTCTCCACGTGGCACAACACTCAACTATTGAAAATAAAACAGGATTAATGCATTAAAAACATGCGTAACTACAATGCGACAACGTTTAAAAGATATTGCGTTTTGAAAACGCATTGCATAGAAATTGCGTTATGAAAGAAAAAGCAAACTTTAGATACGAATTTAGTACCATTAAAATATACTGCTTTGTGGCCAACGACGGCAGCACCATGTCTAACTCAATAGCGACATTTTTACAGAAATTGCGTTTTGAAAAAACCTCATTTGCATTTTACGAGGGTGATCTGAAATATTTCCAACCCCAACCTGAAGATGGCCGCACTCGTCAATAAAAGAGGGCTAATGTAGTTTGCGCATTTATTGACAGCTACACGCCAAAATTTGAGCCATTTTGAATGCGTAGATATTGTTTGATAATGGTTTGAGTGAGTCGATGTGAGAGTTTTTATGAAAATGGACAAAATCGAGTATTGAACTGTCATTAAATTGTTTTTGAAAGGCAATACACCAACGCAAATTAAAGATGAGTTGGACGCTGTATACGGGGGCTCTGTACCATTATTTACCACAGTGAAATTTTGGGCAGCAGAATCTAAACGTGACTGTACAAGCTTGGGAGACGATGAGCGTTTGGGACGTCCAAAAACTGTAACCACTGACGATAACATCGTTAAAGTTCACCAGATAGTGCTAAATGACCGCCGAATTAAAGTGAGAGAGACAGTAGAGGTTATGAACAGGCCCAAAAAACGTGTTTGTCACATATTAAATCAACATTTAGGCACGAGAAAACTGTGTGAAAAAAGGTGTTTGAATGAACAGTTGCAACTCTCTATGGGCGCAGTTTTGGCACAATAAATCAGGGTTTTGGCTCCGATTAATTACTGTAGATGAAACTTGGATACATCATTATACTGTTTTTTCGACTGGGAAAGTGATGGCGACGTTTTTTTGGGATAGTCATGGAGTTATCTTAATCGATTATCTTCAAACAGGAAGAACCATTATAGGAGAATACTACGCATCATTACTTGACAAGCTAATGGCAAAAATCGCTGAAAAACTGCCACCTTTACAGAAAAAAATTGTTTTGCAATGTTTGCAAAATAGTTCGGAGAATCATACATTTAGAATGGTAATATGTTAACTATGATAAATTATGGCGAATTCAGGCACAAAATGTTATAAATACATAACCTTAACGGAGATTGGAATCGTTTCCAAGAAACGCGAACATACTAAAGACTTTTACTGCTTCTTACGTAAATAATCAATTTATTTGTTTTTATACCAATGTCGGTAGTAAATTTTTGTTAAATAGAGAGATTATATAAATCAGTGAATTCCATCGTCACTAAAAATATATTGAACGTCCTCGATAGATCACATGTAACCTATTAGCTAGCGAAATAATAATGCATTTGCGGTGGTCGGACTAAATTTAACCTCGAATTAATAATGGTTTGTGTACACCCGACTTTTTTTCTGATCGTTCGACGTTCGAAAATAGTTCAATGTGAACTTGACCCACCAAGACTTCAATCCAAAAGTTACGTATCGACATTGAATCGTTTGACGTTAGCATATATTTTACAGTTCGTTAACTATTGATCTTGTTTTATTTATTTTCATTTTCGTTTCGGAAATTTATTATTTCCCCAAAGCGAATATAAAATCTAACTGACGTGGAAAAAGTAGAAAGCAGAAACAGTAAGTGGGGCAAAACTACTTTATAATCTTGTTTTTTTTCTTTTCGAAAATGCGCTTTGGATATTGCAAGGTGTTGGAATGAACCCAAATTGCAACATAACTTAAAGTTTTGATTATATTTAGCAAAATGAAAATCTGACATCACTTTTTAAAAATTGTATTATTTATGTTATGTTTGATTCTAACCACTTTAATCAAATGCTCAATTTATTGATTGATGAAAATAGTTTGTTAAAAGGTTTTATTAAACTTATTTGAATTATTTAAAAAAATCATTTAAAAGCCGCCAATTTTTTTTTATCTACATCAGAAAGTGTGTCAGGAACTGGTAAATGTAATACCTACGAAGTATAGACGCTGGACTAGTACTATAGTACTTGACGTTCTTTTTGGGTCTTATTACAGTACTACCGATCTTGAAAAAAACGTGAGCTTTGTTCCTTTTCCCTCTGAAGGCTATTGTTTCGGATTATTCGAGGGCCAAATCCAATTTATTTTTCTTTAACCATTTTTTTACCTGTTGAGGCACTCGTTTGCGTTTGTCATTATGATTTGTTATTGTAATAATGATTTAAGCGAGTACAAAAGTCAATTTATAGGTCACACAAGTATTTTCAAATACAGTAGAACCTCGGTTAATCGGATAATCCGAATTTATTTTTTATTTATTAAAAAATTAAACACAAATGTAGTTTAAAATGTTTATGAACGTTTTTAGCATGTAAATAAGTATGTATGTATACATATTATAAAACATTGAAATACTTATCTACGCGCTGCTGTTTCATATCGCATCTTCTTTTACTCGCTGCCATGTTTCTCCATCTGTTAAGAAGAAGTAAATCCGCTGGGGTTGCCTCTGATTGTTGTTCGATATACCTCAGAGCTTTTTCCAGAGAAGCAAAACATTCTTGATGGGAGATCTTAGTGGGAGGCTGTTCATCCACCGCTTCGTTATCGTCGTTAGTTCTTCAAAACTCATTTCTTCTTCTAAATCATCTGCTGTAACCCATTCATCAACGTCTTGCCTTGTGACATTTTCGCAACCTTTTAAGTTTTGCATTAATTTAAATAAATTTTGTTCTTCTTCTGTCTCGCTGTCAAAATTTGAAGAGGACATTTCTCCACAGCTTCTCCATTTCAAAGCCAATTGATTTAACGAAATATCATCTTCACTATCATAGTTCTCTATATCAATCACTTTTGACTAAGATTTTTTAATAGCGGAACCACGTAGGTATAGAATCCCAAGGTTGAATATCCTCTTCTTTTTCTGTGCATTCTAGTACCTGTTCAAGATATAAACGTCTATAACTTTTTTTAATGTGTTCGAGGACGCCTTGGTCCATTGGTTGCATTATGCTGGTTACATTTGGAGGATAAAATTTTACAACAATGTTGCCTACATGTACTTCATCCCCAGGGTGAGAGGGAGCATTGTCCATTAATAAAATTGCTTGAATAGGAAGACCGTTCCTCTTCAAAAATTTAGTCACAGATGGCACGAACTCTTCTTTAAACCAGTTAGTAAATAAGGTCGCATCTATCCAAGCGCTCTTCTGACTTTTGTAATAAACTCGTAGGGCTTTGGGTGAGATGTCTTTTAAAGCTCTTGGACGTGCTGACTTGCCAATTACCATCAGTGGGAGGTTCTGCTTGCTAGGTGCATTGGAACATGCCATTACGGTTAATCTTTCCTTATTTCGTTTATGCCCACGAGCTGATTTTTCCTGTCGAGATGCCAGTCTTTTTGATGGAAGCATTTTATAATTCAAGCCAGTTTCATCACAGTTGTAAATTTGATCGTACGTATACCCACTATCTTTGATTTGCTTTTTAAAGTCCTCCTTAAATTTTTCAATTGCTGACACATCAGCAGAAAGTTTTTCTCCATATACCAGTTGACGTACAGCGTATCGTTTTTTGCAGCAGTCAAGACATCCTGAACTGCCGGTAAACCTATGTGTCTCTGGGAAATGCCTACTAATCATTATTGCTTTCTTTTGTAAAATTGGACCTGACAGAGACACACCTTTTGATCTTTGCTGGTTAAACTGCATGAATAAAGCTTCGTTGACCTTTTCATAGTCGCCTTTTTCCATTGATTTTCTTCTTGAAGACGAAGAGCCTTGTTTTATACACCAATCTTCTATTTTCGTACAGTTTCTCTTCCAATCTCCAACTGTTACCTCACTGACTTCATAATCTCGTCCAACATTTTTAAGCGGCTCTCCTGCTTCAATTGGCTTTTATTTTTTCTTCAATAGGAACGACCTTTCTTTTATGCTGGTTTTGTTCCATTATAAGACGGCAAACGAATATCTAAACAAAGCAGTTCGTATACACTTAACTAGAACTCCAACGAAATAATTATGCGAGTACGTATACTTCTCTTGGGTCTTTAGTTCGGCTCGGTTAATCCGCAGCTCGGATAATTGCGATTCGGATAATCGGGGTTCTACTGTATCATCATCTCACTGTATTTTGCATTTAACAGGTTTGTATGTATTAACAATAAAATGTTTAAATAAGGTCACTCCAGTTCCTGGAAAAACAATAATTTTAAATAAATTAGTGATTCGGAAAACAAACGGTTGATCATCGCACCATGTTGTTAGCCGTGAATCTTTAAAAATCGATTGTTTGCTGTCAAACAACATAATTGTGCATACCCGTCGTGCAGGTTTGCCTTAATTAAGGTTACTGGAGCATTTTAATATGATACAGATTTACAGAAACGCAAGCAAGCGTCAACTAAACGAATTACTTTAAAAGTATACATAGAGACCTAACTTTTGAAATTTACTGTACATAATATGATCCACTAGAACCACAAAAAAGTAACGAAAAAAAAATCCCAGGCATACACATAGTAGAATAACTCGATTCATACCAGACGAACGGCTAAAAGTCGACCTTTAAGTAATTCAATGTTTTCATCTCTTTTGCCTCATACATGTCTTTGTTTAATTCAATACAGTTCAGTTAATAGAAAACGCAGCGCGACAAGATGTCTGATATAACGTGATGTGTGTGTCGTGTTGGTCCACATACTTGAGAGTCACTCATCTTTATTATAAGTGCCTTGCATCCACCACTTGTGCGTTGGGAAGGAGGTATACATATATACAGGATGACTCATTATTATTAGTACGGAAATATTTCTGTGATGTAGGAGTCGAAGTAATAACTGCATTTTCTGTTTATTATCGCAATGAATGCTTCTTAAGCTTATGAAGACCATTGTTATAGCTCTTGCTATAAATGTAGTTTGTGTGTATAAATGTGTTTCAAAGGCTTTGTTACAACATTATCTCCCACACTACGCTGGGTTTATCTCTCTTACTAGGATCGAACTGGTCATCTTAGCCGCCAGTATTGGCAGAAATAATTCTCAATTCCTTATATTTTGGCCACTACCTTAGAGTAGGTGGTTATGGAAAATACCATAATTTTATATAATCAATATATAATATATGAGTTTATCCAAGAAGTCTGTAAAATGCGATTGTAACTTTTTGGAGGAATTTTTCTAAATGATGGATCCAATTTACCACTTGGTTAAGCATGAATTCTTAAATGCTTAGCTTCGTTGAAATATTCTAAGCTTAATAACCCTTTTTTTACGTTAGGTTGGGGATATGCTATTATGCTTATCTATTATTGCAACGATTATGTAATCTGTATAACTCTGGTCTTTAAAGTCTTCTTCGTGGTGCCATCAGAGATAATTAATGATTAGAGACCATAGTATGTATGTATGGGGTGGTGGCAAGTTAATTCAAAACTTTAAGATTTTCTCCGCACAAAACGAGATAGTTGTGGCTGTTTGTGTTTTAACTTCTACAACTCTGATTCTTGGAGCATTTTTTCAATGAGTATAGGTCTTATTATACCACAGAAATTTTCAATCAAATTTTGGTATCGAACTTCGAACATGGCAGCCACCTACAACTCCTGGGTATGCACTGAAATCTTTCTTCTTCTAATTTTCTATAAGTTTATCTTTTTTTGGGCAAAACTTATCAAACAAAAGGACTCACTGACCATTTGAATATTGTTTAACAAATTTCATTACACCATTAAGACAAAGGAAGTAAAAAGCATTACTGGATAGATTTTAATCAGGCTTACGATAGCATCTAAAGGAAAGCAATGATTGAGCAATGAGAATACGATTAAACTGGCACCATCATAAAAAAATATATTGGTTAATACAAAGAGCAAATAATATGGATTGGTTACCAGTTGAATAGCCTTCTAATCAGAAAGAGGATTTGGGCATTGAGACTCTAGTTCACAGCCATGAAAAAACCACTGTTAAGCTCCAAGGACTCCAGTGTAAGTTGTCAAGTAGTGACACTTTAAAATTAGAGCACCGCAGTGTGATTCTAACAAAAAAAGGCTATCAGTCGAAAATAATTTTTGAGGGTGATTCAAGAAGTGGCAAGCCAAAATGGTAACAAATACACAAATTGCTCAAAAAGTTGAAGCTATAGTTCTCGGAGATCGTCGTCTGAAAGTATCGACCAATGACGTGACATTAGGAATATCTGAACCTAATGTAATAGACATTTTACATGACAATTTAGACATGAGTAAGGTGTCAGCCAGATGGGTTCCACGGTCATTGACACCCGAGTAAAAATTGCGTAAGTTGGAAATTTCGCAAAGCCATTTGACAACCTTAGAGAAGAATTCTGATTTTGGTGCATCAATGGAACCCAGAAATAAAATCAGAATCAATGCAATGGCTGCCTAAAGGGTGCCCACCGCCAAAAAAAAGCACAAGGACTCAACCATCTGCTGGAAAAATGATGACAACAGTTTTCTGGGACACTAAGGACATCCTCCTCATCGAATATATCCCGAAAGGAACCAGGATAAATGCAAACACTTAGAGAAATACTTAAAAAAAACTAAAACGAAAAGCAATTAATCAAAAATCTTTCAATTCCTAAAGTATTTCCACTTGTAGGTAAATGAAACAGTAAATTAATTAAATAAATTGGTATTCAATTAATTTCTTGTTTCATTGATCTACAAGCGGGACTACTTCAGGAATTGAAAGACAAGTTCATAAAGGTCATAACATAGATATATTAATTAATTAGAAACGTTCAGATGTTTTTAATTCAGAAGATAGACCAACTTTTTATAGTCCTGATCTGGTTCCATCTGACGTTTACCCTTTCATATGATTAAAAAACCATTTTCGAGGGCGCTACATTAACTCTGCTGAGTGTCTGAAAGAGATAGTCGACAACTTTTTTACTGAAACATTTTTTGACAAAGGCATGAACTTACTAGAGGAGAAATGGCGCAAGTACTTTGATTTAGGGGTGGGGGGGAGGGACATATAAATACTATTTTTATCTTTGTATTGGATTTATCTTCAAAAAATTATTTTAAATTTAAATTCAATTTCCCAAAGATTTAATTTTTGATCAAGATAGTAAGCACCGAATGAAATGTTAACAAGAGTAAAGTCCCTAAAATTAATTTTTATAATAATTAAGATAGAGATTTTCAGAATATTTCTATCTTCACAGCTATGACCAATTTTCATGAAAATATCAGACACTTGAGCTTGAGTTTTCTTTTCCAAGTTTTTTCACTTCAAAATGCTATTAACTAACTTTTTATTTCTTAATTTCGTTTTAATTGCATTTCTGTGAATCTGTATCTGCTTTTTTTTCTTCCAGTCTTCCAGGGTTCTTTTCTCTGGAAGTTAAAGAGATGCAGTTGATTAATTTTGGGTATTTTGCAAAGCAAAAAGTGATGAAACATTATTGGCTCATTATTCTTTGGGGGAGTTGGTTATCTGCAACTTTTTGGTGATTTTGTTTACCATTTTTTGTCACTCTTTCTTGAAAAAAAAATTAATCTGTGTCAATGTTCCTATTTGTCTGAAAGGATTTACAAATAAAATATAATTTCTCAACCTATAGGCTTTTAATAAACCAACAGATCGAAACGAAGAAAAAATATATTTCTTTAAGAATCGATTTCATCATTAAAATGACAGAATTTCTTGGAGTGAAAAACTACAAATCTTAAAAGTTTAATTAAATTCTGAACTTGATACTTCATACATCTCTTTTATTACCTCAATAGTGCTTTATCACCTTACATCTATTTTAATTTTATAGAAGCCATAAAAAGCAACTTAAACGTTATAATTTATTCAAAAAAACTTAAAAGAAAAGAATATATACACCTGCCTAGTATTTCATGTACACACTCGTATAATTTACAAAGATCAACACGTATTAATTTCCTATTCCTTTTCAAGGAATTACGGTTATTACTATATCACGTATACTATAATATATTATGTCTAACAGAGGATATATTACAACGTCAATCTCATGTGAAGATTCCTTCACCATCAACACTGTTAATTGTCAAAAAACCACGTCACTAATTATTGATTATATCCACATTTCTCATTCTCGTCTTAAACGAGAGACAGAGAAAAAAAGGAGAGAGATATATGTATTTAATGAACTAAAATGACGAGAACGAAGGTTGAGGAACAAGAATGGTATACATATAAGCTTAACAAGAAAGGAATTGAAATCCAACAGCTTCAGATTCTACTTGAGCCGATCTCTCTCTTTCTCTCGGCCGTTATGGGTCAGCCGTCGGTTTTAAAGAGTGAGAGTGGATGGGTTGCTACCAGTACAGGGTCAAGGTCACCGTTATAAAGTCCGATGGTCTCTCGAGATCACCGCGACAACGACGAAGATAGAGAAAGTATACTGTGCGACACGCTTCGTAATCGTAGGTTGTAAATTTTTGTTGTATTTCGTCCGATTTGAATAAGATATAAAAGCAATTTTTTAAAATAATATTTGATTTATTTGGTAGCCGAGTTATGAATTCCTTTTTGAGGATTTAATATAAACTTGCTGTTAAATGATTCCGTAAGAAAAATCAGGAATCAAACGTCAAAATACGAGCAGTGCTACAACGATAAAAATGCGGTGTTCCCTTGCGACCATCCTTTCAAGGAGCCTCTGTTTCGATGTTTAAGAAATAACTTTCTTATAAGTAATGGTTAATTTCAGTAACTATTACATAATTGCAATGAACTAAATACGTTCTTTAACTTTAATTGTATCACAAATACATTCACAGATATTTGAATGCAAACTTTTCTAAACCATAGTCCGTGCAACACTATATCGCTTATTTTAAATATTAAAGTACACTTTAACGAAACTAGATAATAAAATTAATTACGATTAAAATGCACAATTAATAAAATGAAAATATATAAATTGTTATTCGAATTGCAGGCGTGGTTTCATATAAAAAAAATTTCGGTAAATAATCCGGTCGGATTTCACAATATCTGCGCTTCTTTCTGTTGAGTATTAAACTTTTAAATTATTTTGCCTTGGGATAGGTCATGAGATTACCTATATCTTTCGTATTTTTCACGATAAGAAATGCAATTAAATATGTTTGCCGAAAATAAATTCGTATTATTGTGTAAGTTGTCCGCGAATGTCACACAAAAATTATGTTATGTATGCAGTGGCGCATATTAAAAAAATCTTGCGTCATTGCATTTTATCTCGCGTGTATATGTATAAAGACAAAAGCAAATGCATCTAAATAGGGATAGATTATACATTGTATCGTACATATCTCGTTTTAAGTGTGCATAATGTGAGCGCGGAGCATGTGACTACATTTATTTTGGTATAATTCTATTATTATATATAGTTATATCAACATCACGAGATAAACAAATAATTTATTATTTCTATATCTGTTAAAATGAAATGAATTAAGGTAGATGTCATTTTTAATTAATGATGTCGAAAGCTTACGAAATTTGTAATTTTGGCAGAGAAAACAAAATCAATATGACTTATATATATAAAAGAATATTGCTTCACAAAGAACATGAATAATTATTACAAAGTATTGTTGGGGTTGATTCTTTAGAGTCAGAGTACCATATCCTCCATTAGGGTGTCAGAATCTGCTCAGAAAAATATGGCGTGTCTATTTTGCGATCAAAGGAAACATGCCCATCATTACTTCCATCCTTTTAGGTAATTTGTAGATACCATTTCAATAAATTTGTTCTTGTTTTGCATGTAAGCATTCAGTGATATAATTTTTCGTTTTGAAATATTAAAATATATATATCTTATAGTTTAGATTGATTGTTTGATGGTTGGTCTTTAATTTTTTTAGTCAACCTGAACATGTTTTCCATTACCTTGAAAGTGTTTAAGTTAGCTTGCATACTTGAAGGATACCTTTTTATATATTTGCGATTTTACAAACATTTTTTGGACATCTTCTACAGTAAACTGTCATTCTTATATTTACTATTTCTACAGTTTTGCTGTAATATTTCAAGCAATTTAGTCAATTCTAGCTTGTTGACGGCTTGAAATCTTGCAGCATATGTAAGTCCTAGCTTACGCAGACACATCTGAATTTACCTTTCTAAATTCTTGCAACAAAAGTTTTCCTGCTATTTTCTTTTTAGTATTAAAATATTATCCTGTTTAATACGATTTCCGCTAATTTTTGAATTACTTTTGAAGTATTCCACAGAATCTCGACTCTAAATGATATCGAAAGCTTTCACAGTCTGAGTCTCTGTTATGAGAGCTTCCAGGTCAAACTCGACGTTTCGCCACTAATCTAAGTGGCTTCTTCAGGAGCAAAACCTGGGTGAGGGACGCCAGAAAGTCACGGTAACTCGACGAGTAAACCACATTAGGTGCGAAAACAAGACATCAGGCTTACAGTGATCTGTTGTAAGCCAGTCTCAACAGTATTTTCCAAAATAGGTAAGGGAAGCTATCGAGATCCAGTGACATCCTCAGACTCTCAAGGATGATGATCCAGAGGACTGACAGAAACCTGTCCTTTCCGCTTGATTGCTCTGTGTTCAGTGATCCGCTTCTTTGTATAATTGAATCGGTTATTTGGAAAAGGGAACATGTCCAATTTTTGGCCGTTTTGAGATTTTTGCCGCCCGAGTATATCCGGCTCTTACTATATTACTGGCCAGGACATTTATCCTATGTTCGGTTCGAAAAGTCAACATCTCCAGGATATGTTACTTTGTCAAATCGAATTGTTATGAAAAGACCGTTCTTTCTCAACAAAGTCTTTCTAAAAACGTGCCAAAGGAAGAAAAAATATCTTGGAAAATAGCTGGTTATTGCCATTTCGAATTCCACTCCTCAGATCGTAGAGTTGTTGTACGACCATACAGCAACAGCTTTGTTAGTGGAAAACTTACTCTAGCAAAACTACGACAGCTTCGTCCAGAGTTACCTACAGCAATATCTTACAGAGCCTACGCTGATAGGCTTCCTATTAATCGAAAAAAATGAACAATATCAGGAGTCTTCTGCAATACATACCTAAAGAGGAAATTGAGTTTTACAATAATGTGATCCAGTGGCCAATAACAGAGGCAGAGGAACGTCCTGTAGAAGATTTTTAATTTTAATTTTGACATAAATATGCTTGTGATGTATAATAAGCCCATTATAAGTAAATTTAAAGTATTTTTACTTAGTTTAGTTCGAAAAGGAAACATGTCCAAAATTTTGTTTTTTTTTAATAGAAACTTATATACATATGACAGTTATTTTTTTTATAATCGTAAAAAATACCAGTTCCACAAAGTACTACTAGATCAAAGGAAGTAATTTATCAAAAGTTTTACTTGGACTCGTTAAATTAGTAAAATTAACTTTTTTGGACATGTTCCCTTTTCCAAATAACCGATTCAATTGTATATTACCGAAATTTTCTGGCGCCCTTCACACAGTTTTTGCTCCTGAAGAAGCCACTTACGTTAGTGGCGAAACGTCAAGTTTGAGTAAGTTTTTGTAAATATTTTACATTTTATATTTTAATTTTCTCTAATAATTTCCTCTTGTGTACCAATATTATTATATTTGGAAACGTCCTATATTTATGTTTTCCTTTCCAAATTTTAAAAATTGATCCAGATTGTTCTAGGTTTGCTCTGCAGTGGTACAAAGCTTTGCCAAGTAATATTAAAAAATGATAGAAAAAATTGAGAAAGACCGCCTTTCCCATTCTTCCAAATTGGATTTTTTTTTTGTTTTAGGTTTTGTTCCATATTGTTGGGGTGTTTAGAGTTTTATATCATAATATAAGAAAAAGTAATTGTAAAAAAATGGAAAATACGTTGTTTGTAAGCCCTCTAAGTTTTTTCAATATTGCTCCAGTAATATG
Organism: Holotrichia oblita; assembly: GCA_023690525.1. Classification (NCBI taxonomy): domain Eukaryota; kingdom Metazoa; phylum Arthropoda; class Insecta; order Coleoptera; family Scarabaeidae; genus Holotrichia; species Holotrichia oblita. The sequence goes on along the minus strand of CM043019.1, from coordinate 27,716,609 downwards.
CTGAAAATTAGAAACTTCTCGAAGAATACATCTTCCGAAATTCAACATTTTCAAATTCTACATTGCTGCAGAATTTGATAAAATAATAGATATTAAAAATTAATCCGACACAAAGGGTAGAAAAAGAATATCTTCTGATCGGTCCTTTTTTTTCTAGATTTTAAAAATTGTTTCAGATTCTTCATGGCCTATTCTATATTCTTTCAAAATTTTGTAAAATAATATAAAAAATTGCTAGAAAAAAAGAGAAAAAGGGAAGAACAACATTCTTTCTTGGTGAACTCCGCGCTCCAGTAAATCCGAAATTGTCAACATTCCAGATTCTAACAGATCTACTCTTTATTATTTTATTGTTCTAAATTGAATTACATAACGTATACACAGGCACATTACATAAAAATTAATTGAGAAATATGGTAATTTTTTTGCCAATTTCCCATCTTTTTTGTTGCAAACTGGTCCGGGTTTGTTCTACGTTTTTAAAATAATGTTAAAAATTAGTAGAAAAAAACAAAATAACCATTTCTTTGAGAGAGTTTAGCAAAATAATATCCCTGAACTTCAAAATTTTAAAAGTTGCTTGAGATTGTTTTACAGAACTTTGCTAAATTGTTACAGAACTTTCAACTGATATTAAAAAGTAGTGGACCTTGCCCGATAGGGCGGCGTGCTAAGAAAGCTAGGCAGAAACTATGGCCGTCTTTTATTGCATTTGTTTATTGTTAGTAGGGCTTTACTTATGCAATAAGCGCCCATTTTTTGTAGTTCAAGATTTTAGAAATCATTTTAGATAATATTAAATAATAATTTTAAAATATAATGATTTGAAAAATAATAAACAGAGGGAGAACTATTTTTTTCAGATATTCGAAATTTTATAAGTTGTCTCTGATTGTTCTCGGTTTGTGGTGGTTATTAGCATTGTGGAGAAATAATATATTACAACTTAGTTTGATAAAAGTGGAAAAAACATTTTTTATACAACTGTCCTTAAAAGTGACACTTTTAATGCAAGTCAATTCGATTAAAAATTGAGTTTTATAACACAGCGTGTTAAAAATATTTCTATCACTAGTGCGATTATTTTTTTATCACTAGTGATAGTTACTTTATTATTTGTAAATGTTAATATATATGTACATTAGCATTACGACAATTACTGTATAATATGGATTCATTGGGCATCATCAATAGTTTCAATCAATCTCATCAAGATCCAGTTTTATTATTTTAATAAGAATACAAACGTTCGTAAAAAACGTCAACAAAACTTTCTTGATGTTAATAATTCTCAAATATCACTGCAATATCGTGATTGTCATTTCTGACTCCTGACATATTAATAATTGAATGATGTCAGCAAAGATTTTGTAGAAGTCTTAAATCATTTAAATAAATATAAACAGTTGTATAAAAATCTCACAAAATAAACTCGCACTTTTAACACTTATATCATAAATACCTATTTTTCTGCTTCTCGAAATGCGAAATTTTAGAAGTTTCTGATTGTTCTGGGTTTTAGGATTCCAGACGAAATTTAAAATTTCCAAGGCTGTTTCAGATTTTCTTTCTCCCTTATAAAATTCCAAAAAGTTGTTCTACTTTTTTTATGTGTGATGGGTGCTTAGTTGCAGTGATTCCGTAAGCTGTATTACTTGTCTGGCTATTACTGCAACTCTCGCGGTGTAGTGTGACAGCATCACATTGCTCCCAACGGTGAATGGTAAATCGTAATTTCTTTTGCATTTTTCTGCCCTTTTCCTTAGCCTGTCAGTTACTATAACAGAAAACAAAAAAAAAACATTTTTGGCCTGTTTCTAACTTTCTGCTACATATTATTTTTTGAAATATTTGAGAAAAATGAAATGCGAATGGAGGGAGGTTGGCGGTGAACTTTTTTCGGTCATCCAGGTGTCAATGGTCATGAGCAATTTTTATGCGTTCATATCACACTGGATTTGTAAACACCATTTGTGTAGGAAACTTGATTTCTTTTTATTCGTATATAAGGTCGTAAAGTATGGAACGAAATTCATAAAATAAGGCTTGATTCAGTCTCAGCGCCTACTCGATGATTTTATACACAACATGACTAAGTATTAGATGGAACTTTTAGTGCATCACAGTACTTTTTTATTTGGGATAATGGCTTAAATGGTGTTTTGATTTTTATGACTTCTGGCCAAAGTACTAAGGAATACTTTTTCCAAGAAATCGTGAGCGTAGACAAATGTGTAGCCAAAACATTTGTTGCTGTTGATTTAAAAAGTTTTATCTTGTGCGATAAAGATATCAATTTTAATCTAAAGTTTTAAATATTCCCTTCTTAGTGGCATTCGAGCGAAAAATACTACGTAAATAATACAGACAAGTATTACACGGACTTGTGAGTAAATCGACAAAAACGCGTCTTCACTTTCATTAAACCGAGTCGAACCGAGAAAGTGAATGAAATCGAAAATAAACCGGTAAGTCGATGCAGTACAAACGCGAGAAAAAAACGTATTGTGCAGAAAAGCGCGCTTATCAGAACGTTTCGCGCAATACTTCAAGCAAAAAAAAAAAAACAAAACAAACGGTAGCGTTCGCGAATAACAACAATCTTCTACTGTCACAGCGTTGTGGGTGCATCGTCGACCCCGATAGTATAGTATTCGGTATAGGTGAGAATGGTACCCATTGTATGCGTATTACGCGGCTTCCTAATAACCGAGCAACTCGCGACTTTAGAAGAGAGCATCATCCATCGGACGGAGCGAGTAAAGGCCTCTCTCTAATATACGAAATCGATAAGAGAGCCGCGCACTGTGTGTGTTGCCCGCGCGCTCAGTTTGTGCCCCGGGTTCAGAAGCCGCTTTCAAGGACAAGGCCAAGCGACACGATCGGGACCGAGGCAGCATGGAAGGCAGTCAGAATCAGAGTCCGTACGAACGCGCGAGTACCGAACCGCCTCCTCTCCGAAAAGCTCGCGAGAATCACACACGGAAAATTTCGAATCTGCCCGGGAAAATCGCGCACAAAAAAAAAACCGGAGTTTCCGGCGATTTTCGAAAATCAGTGTATAGTTCGATTATATTAGAGTATCATCGTGTATAGATGCGATTATATTTAGTATAATAGAGGAATAGACACTTTTATGTATGTATACCCTACTCTATGGGGGTGTACATGTGCCAGACAGACAGTGGAACTCTTGAATACATACACACGGGGTGGTAGCGCAAGCGCACACCCCCTTTTTAACAAACTAAACTGCATTCAATTTCACTTTCATTCGACTCGCGAACGTCTACCACACACAGTGTGAACGACTCAAGTTTGATACAAATCCATCTATTTTCTATTGGTCATCGATGTTGCTACTTGGGACTTTGACATAATCTTGACACATAATATACTTATATTACAGTATATACTAAATAACATAACCTCAAAAAAAATACAAGGAACTATTTATATTCCAAGAGAAAATGAAACAAAATTGCTGTGATATATAAAAAAGGAAATAATACACTTTAATCATACAATCAATCAATCAAAACAGTCATATTAGTGCAATATAAAACTCTAATATTAAGTGAAAAATTCAAATATCCCCGCATCACATTTTTTGGCGCCAATTTCAATTGCTATGCAATCAACAACAATAATCTATAAGACTCAGGAGCCAAAAGAATTTCGTATACCTAGTAGTGTCGGTGCTCTAGTATCGTCATCAACTTCTTCACCACCTGGTGCTAGTGCGTCTGCTACGATAACCACGACGGCTACCGCGACGACGATGCGTCCCCCACCTCCACCAGGACCGCCGAAAAGTAAGGACATCAAGCAAGAAAGGGGTCACGAGGAACCGTCAAGTTCTATTCCAGATCTCGGTGAGTTTGAATCATTTTTAAAATGGATATTTTTTCGTTTAAGAAAAATTGCGTTCCCAAAAATAAAGTTAAATAACAACTTACGTCACCAATTGGCAACAGATGTTAGTATGCTAAGGTTAACGACCTAATCTCTAGGTTAACTTTAGCTTCGTACCTAAGCGATTATAGCCAATTTTTTTTTCGGTTCGGTATATAGATATGTAAACTAAAATAACGCGCATTAGGGCCTGTTGTTTCGTGGAATAAGCATAAATATTTTTATTGTTGGCGTTCCAAAAATATATTGAAAATGAAATCGAAAATTAAAGCCAATTTATTTCTGAAATATTTATTATAAAACGAAAAAAATCACACATCCACACATTCTTTCAAAGACAATATCTATTAATATTTTTTTCTGAGGTCAAACTATTTCGAAAATAATAATTTAGAAAAATGGCAAGGTTAGTTTTATATTCATGTTGAATTGGCGCGGTTATTTTTAAAAAGAACAACACAATATTTTATCATCAATGTCATATAAATACAGGGCGTGTCGGAATTTTTTACATACTACTCTGATGGAATAAAATTAGTGTTTACAAAGGTTCTTGTTGATTGTTTGACTTTATTAAATATTTAAAATGTTCTCCATTTATTTCTTGGCAATGGCAACGTCTTTAGTAACATGTTTGCATAACTTTTTCTATCCATATATATAGGGTTATCATAAAATAAGGGATATATTTTAAATTATTATAACTTTTTAACAAATTAAGTTAATAACAAAAAATAAATGAAATCTTCATCCATTTTGTTGTTGTAAGATTACCAACCTTTCCAACAAATTGCATTCCATAACATTTCTGGTTGAATTGCACGAATTTGCTCCATTATATTGGATGGTGATCTTGGTGGCCATGAATTTACGAAATGTTTGCTTAACACGATGATTTTAAAAAACGTTGGTTAACACTTCTTTGACTGTTCGGAAAATATGTGGGGAGAGGGGTGCTCCATTCTGCATAAAAATGTTTTCCATTCCGTGGTGCTCATTTTGCAGCTGTGGAATAACATAATCGCTTAACATTTGCAAGTATCGTTTACGATCATCGATACGGCTTCCCGATTTTGCATTTCCTCGTAGAAATAAGGACCAATAATAAAATTAGCTGTAAAACCGCACCAAACGACGACTTTCTTGTCATGAAGATCTTGTTCAACGATTTCTTGTAAATTTTCTGCAGACCAGATTCTACAGTTTTGAGTATTGACTCCACCATTCAGAGTTAAATGTGCCTCATTTGTCCATAAAACCTCTGCAACTTGGACATCACTAATGCTTGGTTTTCCTGATCTTGGTAGGTCAGTTACACGCCCTGTTCTTTCAGATTTTGTATCAAATTGCGCTACGCTTTCATTCGGCCGCCTCCCCTCCCCCTCCCGAAAACGAATTTTCGTGTGAAATTTTCGTAATCCAGCTGTGTAATTTCTGCTGCATTCATAATAACACTGAACTAAACCAATTCTTGTTTGTTAATCCATGCTATTATGATTTGAGTCGTTTAAACTCTACGTGTACTTAAGTTTTAATTTCAAAATAAAACTCCAAATTGAATTATTTCGTTTTGACACTAATGTCAACAATTGTAACGACACTCTTTTGTTTTTCATAGATACAGAAAATCCACATACAAAAGCAATTAGATTCCATTTACTTTTTGCTACTAGCTTGATTTCTTGAAATTATATAAGACTTTAAAGTATACCCCTTACTTTATGATTATCCTATGTTCGTACAAATTTGGTTTAGAAAGTTTCTTAGAATTAAAGCATAGTGGCATTTGGATATAAGTTTTCCAGGTTTCGGTACACCTTCATTTTTGACAAAATTTAAATATTTTTCATCTGCCAAATTTTCTTCACTAAAAATTACCTGATAGTTTAGCTTTTGAGGATATTGGATATGTGTTTCACCCGGTCTCACCCATCCAATGAGAACCACTTCTTCCCAGATTGGCCATCATTTCTTCACATAACTCCAGTCTATGGTCTGGATCGTAGTTTGTTTGATCCTCGAAAAACATTATTTTAAATAAGATGTTGAACATAACCAACTTCTCTAAATTATTATTTTTTGTGTGGTCTGGCTATTACTCTTACGGTATAGTTTCGTGTGTAAATTGTGTTCAAATGGCTTTGTGACAACATCATATCGTCTTTTATAATGCCGCGCTGTTAATCACTTTGCCCTCAACAGTGAATGGTAAGTCGATCCGGATTTTAACCCACTGAAAAAATGTCACCGTCCCTCCAGAGAATCGAAATCCTCCGATCCTCCTACCACAACGATAATCAGCCGCCTAACCATTGCGGCTATCGACCCGTTTTTATACATGAATATTTGACAGATCTTTGTGATATATTCGATAACTCTGTGTATTTTAGATTAAAAATGTTAACAGCCTTCTTCTGATGGTGCCTTCTAACCAGTTATCATCAAAATTTCAATTCCATATATCCCAAAATAGAGCAAACATTTGTCTGAAATGAAATTTGAAGTGTTACACTATATCTATTACACAAATACATGTACATGTGATATCCACTGACCTTTTGGCTTTTAGAGTGCAACAATTTAGTTCTCACACTTTGTAAAATAAAAAAAATCTTATCCAAATTTTAAAAACTGCCAACTAGCTTGTCACGAAGGAATAGTCGTAAAAATATCTTTACCATTTAAATCATAGGTATTGTAGGTCGTTGATTTCAAATCATCATGCAAATTCAAAAATGTGAGAATATATTAAACCATCCGTTAAAAAAAACTCGTCAACCAATTCATAAAAGTTAATGTATCACTTTGTATATTCAAATTAGAATAGACAACCGAAACACATTTTTTTTGGCTCCAATACAAACTGTTTTACCACCATGAAAGCTGAACTACATTAAATGAATTGCGTTTTAAAGGAGTCATTTTTTTTCTATAAAATCTCTTTGTAAATCTAGAAAATGCACCATTCTATATCTGTCTCTGGTATATATTATTGAGAGATACAGTGTACTCTCTATTAAGCAGACACCTTCGGTCGCCTCACATTTGTCCGCTTGAAAGAGGTGTCCACTTAAAAGAAATTAACGAAAATTAATATATGTAAACATGCAGAGATACAGTCCCTTGCCATATTCATGTTACCACCAGGTAGAAAACATATAATCGCATTACTCAGCAAAAAATGGTAAATTGATTAAATCTCGAATTATCGTTCTAGCACAAACGTCTAGTATAAATATTTTACGTCGAATTTTCAGTAGACTATTAGCAGAATTGGGGTTGAAATCACATCGATCAATAAGAAAGCTTCGCTCAACTCAAGCTATGGGGAAAAAACGATTAAAATTTGCGAAAAACCATCTTCATTTTAAAACTAACGATTCAGAAATGCAGGACGGTTTTAAATGATCCTCTAAGCTGTAATTATTACTACCAAATCAGTGATGGTAACATTAATATGGCAAATGGATGTCCGCTGAGAGAGAGTACACTGTATATGAAATAACTCTTCAGCAATGGAATCAACAATCTTGGTTATTTCTGAAAGAGGTGGCATCGACTATCCATCGACGTCTTTCAATCTAACCTCATTAGACTGTGCTTTCCGGGGATTATTTAAAAGAAAAGCTGTGCAAAAATTTCGCTTAAGGAATGTCAAGATTTATGGAAGGCCTATGTGCAGCATTACGTTTTCTATATATCTGCTATCTCTATGCTTTCCACTAATACCAATAAAAGTTAGATATGTTCAAAAAAGGTCAATTTGGAAAGAAAAATTATTGATGTTCATATTAGTTAAATGTTCCAACTGTTTTTATAATTGCTAGAGAAATGCTTTGGAGATTCTTTTGGTTAAGGTTGCAAATCTTCACGCTATCACAAGTATTTTTTTGTGTGTAGTGGGTGCTATTTGCAGTGACTTCTTAAGCTGCATCATTTGTACGACTATTGCAACTCTCGCTGTATAGTTTTGTGTGTGTATAATTGTGTTTAAATGTCCTCGTGACAGCATTATATCGCCTTTATAACGCCAATTCGCCGAGAAAGATATCTCTATCCTTTCGGAGAATTGAACACCGGCTATTATTGTTCTGCCACAAAGATGTCTTTGGCTGGATGGGGTACTAATATTTTTGAATTTATTTTAGAACTATGTATTCCCAACACAGATTCTTATGGGAGCACCATAATGACAGGTGAAATGTTTGTTTTTACCTTAATTAATTGGATTTTGTTGTATAAATAAGAAGCAAACCAAGAAATTGTGATCTAACTATGTTTACAGTTTTCCCAATACTCTATCGTCCTAAGCACAGTCCACAGACTTTTTGAGACCACAAGACATAGTCAATTAGAACTATTTCTGTTGGTTTATATTGTCTGGATCTATATTGAAACTTAGTTATATCAAATTTATTCAGAAACCTTCTTAATCCTTCAAGCAAGAAGTTAGACCAAACGTGTAATTACTAAATTTTTCTATTATCCTTTTTATTAACCGGAATACCTGCTGCCAGTTTCAAAATTATAGGAAATACGCCGAAGGCAAGGAAAGCATTAATAAAGTGTGTTAACCTATCCAGCATACATATACAGTTTGAATTCTTTAATGATGGCAGGTGGTTGACAATGATATTGATTTCAACATACGCGTAAAAGAAAAAATATAGATTGAAAGCGGATTATGCTTCAGTTTCGATTCAAGTTCAATAGAATGTAGTGTTCAGGCAATAAAAAAACATAAAATTTATTTTCTAGGAATCTGTAATGATACAGTCTTACCAGGTTCACACTGTATTTAGTAGTTAATACTAAATTATAAGTATTAAAGTATCTAGGAACAAAGTTAACTTATTTTGAAGCTAAAATTGAGCTAAATTCATATTATTAAAATAGAAGGCAATGTAGGTTGTAATGATGGCAATAGAATAAAAAAGTAGCCGCCCCCTCATCGAGAATAGAAACAAAATTTATCAATATTTTCTTTTTTAATATTATCTCGAGAGCTTAACAATCTTTCAAGAAATCTGAATTTAATTTTTACGACCCTAACAGTTTTAATGAAATTCTGAGCGTGAAAAGAAGAAACCATAATTACTATAATACTAAAATAGAGATTAAGAAGACAATCAAAATAATGTCGTCTAGAAATTAGACTGTAAGGAGTATAATAAATGCTATATCGGTCAAACTAAACAGTATTTAAAAAACGCATTTCCTTTTGTACATAAATATGCCTGTAATATGCGCTTATGGTATGTATGTTGTTGGAAATCATCCTGTAAACGAGTGCAACGAAAATAGATCAAACATTAGAAGCGTACTACGTGCCTTCGATCTCCCAGGTCTTGTCAGCACAACTCTGAATGCAAGATCTAATTTTATCATAATTCACAGCTCAACCTTAACTGTATAATACCTCCGACAATGGACTAACTCTCATCCCATGCCCTCTAGTGGGCGAGGTCGGAAGTAGCACAGCCGGATATTACACGACACAGGTCGATTAACAGCAGATACTGATTTAGCTTGGACAATTCGTGGATTGTCAATCCTGCTTGATGACTCGATCTGCTAGCAGTGTAATGGTGATTCCATATACGTCGAGAAATGCCACAATATAAAAACCAAAAATCACACTGCAAACGAGTGCAATGAAAATAGATTAAGCATTAGAACCGGACCACGTGGTTTCGATCTATCCGATCTCGTCAGCGATCCTCCAAATGCAAGACTTATATATTGTGGCATTTTTATATACATACATACATATATTTAATGTTAAAATTATAAATAGGTTGACAGTTAGAGATATTTGGACTATTTATTTTTGTTGTTGTGTCTATTACTTTTCGTCCTTTAGCAAGCCAAAAAGCGATGCTAATTTCTAAGAAAACTTAAAAACAAAGCTGCCATAACTGTAGAGATTTGCAAAATGTATTGAACCGAAGATATTATTCTTTATGTTTTATCAGATTATATAACAATTAGAAATGAGTATACTGCGAATCGAACACAGACAACATATATTTCAAATATCAGATAATCTAATTCTATAATAAGCGCAGCCATGTGATAAGACATTATATTATACATTGGCACATCCTCGTCATGACCTACGTTTATGTATTTTTATAAATACACGTTCGAAAAATCGTATAAACAACATACACTTATCGGAGAGTCAATGTAAGCAAATCGCAAACAACTCGAAGCTTTATATTTTAATCATTTCGAAACCAGAATTACGCAAATATTACATGTCAGTAATTAATTTTTCCTACACTAATTAGTAAATTAAGGCGTAATAAAAGTTTTAAATTACATCAACTGTCACTAACAACAAATAGAAAGGATATTGACAAGGAGCCTTGTGGAACACTCGCTGGAAGCAAGAAAGTGTAATTATTTAAATAACCTTTAGTTCTTCACCGAAAATACTAGTCGTTACTATCATATTTACTTATCATCAATTCTAAAGCGTCATAGCTATATTTATCAACATACTATTAACGTTTAATTCCTTGTTCCACGTACCGTTGATTCTAAAACGGAATCAAGACCCATTCTCCGCGTTCCCCGACGAGTTTTAACTCGTGCATGTGTATGCGTGTGTGTGTGAGAGTTGTGATAACTGTCGCGATGTTAAAAACTGCGTCGGACCTGACCCTGACAATTTTATTTGGCTTCTAGGTGTTCTCGCGTTTACATTAGACGATCGCCGGTATAATACAATAAAAAAATATACGCTATCGCTCATAAGTATACTCCGAGAATTCCGGCAATATATGATATTATTATTATTATTAATTCGGTTTTATTTATATGTATTATAATACGTAAGCAAGAGATAATTGTGTGTACTTATTTTTCCAATAATTATTGTTTGAATCTGTACTGTTCTAATTTTATGTTATTTAGTTTGTTTTCATTGCATAATGTGTTTAAAAAGAATCCACAAACTTTAATATTTACTTACTGCTATGAATTTTTCAACTAATATGGCACTAATTGCCTGACAGTGTGCAGCGGTTCGGAGTGAAACTTTTCACTTAATCTCCGCGGTAATGAGCAAAATAAGTAAAGATAAATCGGTCCGATTTTACGATGCATTCTTCGTATGTAATTTTTGCCGTATCAAGTATATAGTGCAACAGGAGATAAGTCATAATTTTAATAGTGTAGTAGCAGTAAAATATTGAACTCCGAAAGGGAGTCTCTTTTAACGGAGGGTCGCCACGGAACTTTGTATTTTTCTCCGTACAAGTGCAATACAAGATTATGAGGTGACAATCAATGACTGGCTTTGATCAACAAGGTATATTCTTCCTAAAAAATTAAGTACAGAAATGTTGTTGTTTTAATTTTTATGTGACAGTTTTGTTGAATCATAACTTTTGCTACAAGTTTGTGGTTGGGTTTGTGGATGCCTCTAAAACGTCAAACGGCGCGGGAATTGAAATTTGCAGAGATGTCCATCTTCCAAGCCGAAATAATTGCCATCCAGACCTCCACAGAAGGCATTTTAAACTTCCCACAGGTATCCGGATTGGTAGAAATTTTATCTGACAGCCAGGCTGCCCTTAGAGCACTACAGACTGTCAGGGCTGATTCCGAGGTAGTATTAGACTGCCATAAGATTCTTGTAAAACTGGCGGAACATAGTAGTACCACGCTGAAATGGGCACCAAGTCACTCTGGAATCAGAGGCAATGAAATGGCTGACAAGCTAGCAAAAGGCGCCAGCAAACGACCATTCGTAGGTGCAGAATCGACGTGTGGTAGTTCCTACGGCAGCATCAAGTCTTTGTCAGATCCGAACTCGTTGCTGTGCATTGCTTCTAGTAGAATATACTTGTGTAGAATCTGTGGGAGAGTGGAGGAAACTCCAGTGCATCTCCTTGCTGACTGCTCAACAGTGGACAGGGAGAAGTGCATATACTTTGGGATCGATCGATTAGATGATCCCGGAGTAAGTAAATTAACTCTCAACCAGGTTGCGAACTTCTTTGTGCGGGTGCAAGAGGACCAAAACGGCAGGGGGCATAATAGGTATCTCCTATGGCCGAGCTTGCCTTTGCGGTTGTCCTGCCCGTGCAGTCGGGAGACAAAATTGTTGCTATCATACGTACGGCTAGCTGGCCGATCGCAAAACCCATAACGCTCGAAATATCTCCCGCTATGTATAAAGTTCAAATATGCCATCAGTTCATAAACGATATATATATGTATTATTATACAGGGTTCGGCATAACAATGTTACCATTTTTAATACTAAATATATTTTAATCAAAGAATAATACATTTTTTGTTATGATCATAAATTGAACATACCTTTGGATTTGACATGTCAGTTAGTTTAAAAAATGGGCGCTGGCCTTTACAAGCGAAAATTTTTGTTGTTGAAAAATTTGCAAATGTGCGGTCAATCACTGCAGTGCCAACGTGCATTTCGGCTGGAATTTGGAGACAGAGGAAGAGGGAATGTACCATCTCGACTGACCATTCGCAAATGGATCAGAAAATGGCTAAAGGAAGGGTCCGTTCGCAACAAAAAAGGAACAGATCGAAGATTAGTCAGACATGCTGAAAATATTGAACGAGTGAGAAATGCGTTTCAACAAAGTCCTAAACGTTCCGCAAAACGACACTCTTTAACTCTTAACATTTCGGAAAGAAATCTTCGTAGAATTTTACACTTGGACCTAAAATTCCATCCCTACAAGACGCAAGTTCTTCAAGAACTGGATGCGTAAACTTCTCTCAGCGTTTGCAAGCATGCATTGCAGAAAACGGTGGTCATTTGAAAGATTTTATCTTTAAATAATAAATCCAAATGTATATACATACATTAATTTAGGATAAGAATTAAAGTGCATTATATTTTGTTTAAAACTATATTTAGTATTAAAAATGGTAACATTGTTATGCCGAACCCCGTATTAATCTTATCTGTTTTATTGTTAATGTTGGAATTTATTGATAAGGGGAAATATTTGTTGAAAATCAAGTATGAAAAAAAAATTAGAAGATGACAGAGAAAAATTAAATGATTGGTTTGATTAAGAGATTTTTTTTTTAAATTAAGTTTAAAATTGAGAATAAGAAAATAAACAGTTACGAACGAAAAGATGGAAACATATTAAATTAGATAGAAGAGAAGAAGACCACAGAAGAGAAAAAGAAAAGAAGAAAGGAAGTAATACAGAAGAGGAAAGAAGCAGTAAGAGAGAAAGAAAAGAAGAAAGAAACAAATACAGATAAGAGGAAACAAGCAAGAAGTGGGTTTTATATTTAATAATATTTATTTAAAATGCCTAATACGAGAAGTGGTGTACAAAATGATGATGAAGGTGATTATGTACCTGAACAACGGTCAAATGAGAATATTACCTTAAACGATATTATGGGTGCTTTAGCTCAACTGATTAATAGTATACAAACATTAGGTAGTTGGTAATAATGTTACAAAACAAGCTACTCATCAAGAACATTTAGTAAATCAAAATTGTTGAATCAGTTGATCAGTTTGAAGAGTTATTCTTGAATAAAGTACTAAAGTGAGCAGATTTAGAGTAAAATCAGGCTTGATTTGTTCGATGGTAAATATAATTATTTTAAGCATTTAAGTAGAGAAACATATTTTACACAAAAGTACACAATTGCACAACATTTAACGCCTAAATTAATTGAGAAAGATCTAATTAATCTGTTCAGCAAGCAGTTTTGTTTCGATATTGTTAAGAACTCACGTTTACAAAATATTCAGACATATGCTACGCTGATTTTTGCGCACCTTTTGACGAACTAGATAATTTTGAAGAAGGTGAAGTTGCTAGTTTGAATAATCAACATCATTTGAACAACACACAGAACAGAAACAATCGTGATCAGATTTACAGTTATAATTTTCATAGCAGTTTCAATAGAAACAGAAATAGTTTTAAGTCACACAATAATCAAAATTATAACCAAAATTACAATTTCAGTAACACTTCAAATTATAGAAACACACATTTTAATGGCAATAAGAGGCGAATAATCACAATGGATATAGACAAATAATATACAGTGTGTCCGTAAAGTATGGAATAAATTCATTTTTTTCCGAAACAAACAATTTTAACGAAATTTCCCGAAACAAGTAGATTTTTGATTTTAGTTTGCTTTAATTTAGTGTTATAATTAAATATATAGAGTGAACCATATGTGAGATATGACGTCATCGGCAATTTTTTTTAATGGAACATCCTGTATATTGTTCGAGTTTTAGAATATACGGACCACCTTGAATCCAAAAAGGTATCATACATGTCGTTTAGCTTTATAATAGCGCTATTGAAATCAGAGAAACATCTATTTACAGTTTCAATAGACTGTTTCTTTGTTGTCAAATTTTGATATTCCTTTTGCACTTAACCGTTTAATATTGTGTGCATTTATCTATAAAACAAGTAGTCACTATTTTTACTAATGTCAAATAAAGTATGGAATAAATTCGATATTTTCTAAAGCAAAAAGGTAGATACTTGGGGTCTAGCGGACAGAATTTGAAAGATACGTGGCGACTAATCTTATTTAACAATTTTATTGATAGCTAATAATAACAGATACACGACTTTATGTTAAATGTTCGATCTGTAGTCCTTGTTGTATTTGACAGTAACCTAAACGATGAACAAATTCTTGTTGAACCTTGTTTATGGTTTCCTGAGAAATATTATTTATTTCTGTTCGAATTCGCTCTTGTAATTCTTCAATATGTGCTGGTTTCGTTTTATAAACAACATTCTTCAGATGGCCCTACATAAAAAAAATCCAAAGGATTAAGGTCTGGCGACCTCGCTGGCCATTCAATATGTCCACGTCTACCAATCCACCAGTTCAGAAAAACTTTGTCTAGGTACCTTCGAACATCTACAGCATAATGCGAAGGCGCACCATCCTGCTGAAACCATAAAGTTTCATCAAAACTTCCAGGATTAATTCTACTAGGGAATAAATTAATTCAAGTAGCTACAAGAAAGCCCCTTAAAAACCGAAGATATGTTGGCCCGTCTAAATTACCTTCGAAAAAGTAGGGTCCAATGATTCTATTTCTTACAAACCCATACATTTAGGATCCATTTGGGATTTTCTTTTGCTCACTTCCTACAATTCTGACGATTGACCTCGCCATTTAAAGTGAAAGTGGCTTCATCAGAGAAAATAATGTTTGATGCCAAGAAAGGGTCTCGGTGGTAGTTATCAATCATTGCTTCACAAAATTCTATTCTTCTATCTGGATCATCATCGTTTAATTCCTGTACAAGTTTTATTTTAAAGGAATGCCCTTTTTCCAGTTTGAATAATTTGTGTACCATTGTTTTGCTAACATCAAGATCACGACTAATCTTACGAAGAGAAGTGAATCTTCTTCAACGGCATGTAGAACGTCTAATTTTCTATCAAAATTTACAGAGGGGCGACCTGATTTGCGTGCACTTTCAACCGTACCAGTTCATTTTCACTTTAAATTAATTCCAAGCAATAATACAACATTCACGAATTACTACAATTCTTGTACTATTGAACTGTTATTTTATATTATTAAAAATAGTGACATTTCACAAAAACTAATCGCCTACTTGTTTTATAAATAAATGCATACAACATTAAACGGTTAAGTGCAAAAGGGATGTCAAAAAGTGTGACAACAAAGAAACAGTCTATTGAAACTGTAAATAGATGTTTCTCTGATTTCAATAGCGCTATTATAAAGCCAACCGACATGCATGGTACCTTTTTGGATACAGGATGGTCCGTATATTCTAAAACTCGAACAATATACAGGGTGTTCCATTTAAAAAAATGGTCGATGACGTCATATCTCACATATAGTTCACTCTATATATTTAATTATAACGCTAAATTAAAGCAAATTAAAATCAAAAATCGATCTGTTTCTGGCAATTTCGTTAAAATTGTTTGTTTCGCAAAAAATGAATTTATTCCATACTTTACGGACACACTGTATATTCTAATAAATAAATAGATCACTTTTGGAAATAAATTCTTTTGCTATTGTGGTCAATATACTAATCACAACCCTCACATCTTTTATGACAATCTGAAACATTCTGTGGTCAGTAAATTAACCACACCCTCAAGCCCTTATGAAAGTTGTTGCTGTTGTTTCTAACTTAGTATTTATTTGCACGATTTTTAACACCTTTTTTCACAAAGATGTGCAAAAAAGATACCAAAATCGTTTTTCGTGTTGAAGGATGAACTCAAACACAAGAACAACAGTTATGATCCGTTAAAGCTTACTATTTAAGCCAAAAGAAAACAAACCGTTTCAAAATTTAAAAATTTCAAACTAGTGCCTGGTTTTACTAACGGAATAATACACCACCTCTCTCGTATTTTAAATGATTAAGACAAGTACACATTAAGATGTTTGACGTGAAATTGTTGTTGCATCTTAATATGTGAAGCTATTTCTTGATTTGATAAAGTTTATTCTCCTTAAATATTGTTGGCACTTGTTTCTGATTTATTGTCTTCTCAACACCATCAGTTGCACAAAATTTCTATTTCACACATTTCAACACTAATCAATAATGTGCCTGTCGCGCAGAAATAAACTTGCATTGCAAGAGTCAACGTTAGAAATCTTCTCCAGGTTGCTAATGTCTACAGGAGTGCCTTTTCCTTTGTAGCTACGTTAAGTCGCTTCTGAGTCACTTCGAGTACTCTAGAGCACTTCTAGTAACCCCATTTGCGTTCCAAAGTTGTAAGTTTCGTGCCCCTATTACACTTACCCCTTTCACCTGATGCACTTATCTATTTTTAGAAATTGTTCTCCATAATTAACTAGAATATTCTACTCTTGCATGAAAAGCGACTTCAGAATGCGATCAAACTCTCGATATGTGATGTTGTAAGCTGTTATATGTTGGGTTACTGCGACGAATATTCGAACACATAGTCATTTACACATAAACATAGCGGGTGTCCGGTATGATATCAACCAATTATGTAGTTTTAGTATACTGATACGATAATAACTGTTCCAAATGGCAGCTCTAACTGCTAATTACTCGCGTAACGCTTTTAATGTAGCAATACTTATAAGTACCAGTATATATTCACTTATACAATGGTTATTATGTTAAGCATGTAGTTTGTTAATCGTCAAAAATATCATCACATTGTACTACGTAAGCATATATTACGTATATCTAACAATGTTGTCGTTTATCGCTCCGTTTCATACTGTTTATTTGTACAGTAACGACAAAAAGTAACTTATCAAATAACTTTCACATTTATATCAACTTCAATTTTTGTGTTATCGTACTTTACTAGATCTTCTAGTGTATACATATGTATTATGTGTAATTGAAGGAATCAATACAACCCCCGGGGAAAACGATACGTAATAGTTTTATTATTGGAAACAGACGGATGAGTCAGCGATGAAATTATTTTTCCACATGACACATAACCTAGTTTTCTTTCTTTTCAGGGTAAAAGTTGTGACAAATATATGTCTATCTATCCATATAGGTGTCTATATTTAAAAACAAAGTTTTATTTTTGTAAAATTATTAACGATATTTGTTAGTTTGTTCTACCAGATAAAGTGATAAGTTTTACAAGGCATTCTTCGCAAAATTTCATTAATTAATTCCTAATTACAGGCATAATTACACATAAAAAAGAAGTTGTATAAATTGAATCAGAAATAAGTAACCTACAAAGAGAAAAATTGGAGTGTTTAGCCATCATTTAGTACCTGTATTTAAAGGGCTTAAGAGGTAAACAGATTTCCAAAGATATGCTTAATAACTGGTCGATGGCCGCAGTGGTTAGGCGGCTGACTATTGTTGTGGGAGGACGATAGGTGCCGGGGTTCAATTCTCTGGAGGGACGGTGATATTTTTTCAGAGAGTTTAATTCCGGATCGACTTGCCATTCGCTGTTGGGAGCAAAGTGATTAACAGCGCAGCATCATAAAAGGCGATATGGTGCTGTCACAAAGCCAATGAACACAACTTACACACACAAACTACACCGCGAGAGTTGCAGTGATAGCCAGACAAGCGATACAGCTTACGGAGTCACTGCAACTAAGCACCCACTACACATAAAAAAAAATCCTTTGGGGATCAATGTTATTCGTATTCGACTATGAAAAATCAGATTGCAAGCTTTAAAAGGAGTAAATTTTCCATTGAAGATGAACACCGATCGGGAAGGCCAGAGTCTGTGTCCATTCCAGAAAATGTTGATGCAGTTCATGACATGATTTTGTCAGATCGTCGAATTGGGCTAAAACGAATACCAGAACGCGTCCATCATAGTTCACGTCGGTTTGGACGTGAGAAAAATCACTGCAAAATGGACCCCCAAATGTCTGAATGTTGAAGGGTGAAAGCATCTTGACTGATGTGTGCTCTGTTTGAAAGACTTCTTCAGCCATCTTGTTACTATGAATGAAACTTGGGTATATTTTTACGACCCCGGAAACAAGGCAAGAATCGATGTTATGGAGACATTCTAGTTCTCCAAGGCCTAAGAAGTATCGCGTTCAAAAACCTGTTCGAGAAGTTCTTGTTTCAGTTTTTTTTTTTGGGATTGTTATGGAGTAATCATGATTGATTTTCTGAATGAGGGTGGAAAAATATTTTAATTTTCAAATTTTGTTTGTTTCTATAGTAGGTTAAGAATTTTTCAATACCTCCTTGTAGCGTAATCACATCCACAAAACTATAAGCAAGCCAGCCACTTTCAAATACATACAGGATGTGTAGTTTCATTCATAAATGCAATGCTTCCATTAAAAATTAAATCAATTTAGTTGTAGGTCTTTTAATTAACAGATTAGTCTTAACATTCATGCATATGTATTTACAGTACGAGATATATCTTCATCAACTTCAATCCTCTGCACAATAACGTCCAACCAAGATAGAACGAATACGGTTGCCATTAATAATTCATTAATTAACTGTAATGTCCGATCTGAGCCATCAAGATTAAATGTAGATGTATGTGGCTTGTATGGTATTGCTATATCGGCCAGTAGTTATTGTCGTTGTTGTTTTGATATCGGCATTGTGTTGGATATGTCGCGGCATTGAAGGCAACAACCCTGGACGCGGGTCATTTGCCTCTCTTGGTTTTTGCCGATGTTTAGCATACACATTTATACACGGCAAAGGCTGTTGCCGATCATGAAATGTGTGATCTTGAGTGAGGAACATGCAAATCCGTATGTATGTACATATGTATATACATACATAGGCTCTAAGGTCGTGTATATAAATATAAAATACAATATAAATATGCTTGCATTGATTTTTCCTTATTGATATTCATACAGAGTAAGTTTATTTATACTTATATTAACATTTAAATTGGTAAATGATGGTTTTTTTCATTACTGACTACATACTAAATGTAAATTTGTTCGTATAATATGTTGTAAATTATAAAATAAGGGATTTTAGTAACGAAATAATGATCATAATTTACTCTTTTATATGACTTACATTTAAGTACTGTAAAATAAGTTGCCTAATGCAGCGGTAATGAACATAAACGAACTATCGTAAAAATTATTTAAACCTGCAAGTTGTTTTACTTGAAATTATACATTTTTTGTTGGGTGTAGTTTTTTCGGCTAAATATTTCATCTTGTTCATGTCCTTTTGATACGTTTGTTGCATCATATAAAATCAAAGAAAACTCTTTATGTTTGTACAATTGTCTATCTAATTCTATCAACTTTATTCTGTGTGATAGGAGTTGTTGGCATGACAATCCAACAGTTTTACGATAGTACATAACCTGCTTTGACATGCTTTGCTGTCCTCTCTTTGGTGTCCTAAATCAATTTGAAAACTGTTTACTTGGTCCACATGCAACAATTGCTAGCAATTGCTTCAATTTGGACAAATTTTTTCTCTCGTATCTCGCTTTTTTCAGAACGGTTTCAGAAATGTTAAAGATGCTTTTTATTCATGATAAGTTTCTGTTTGACGGGCTATCAATTTAAAATATTTGGGAAAACCAGCCACTTTTGATTTATCCGAATTTGACACCAACTGTCTTAATTTAAATCGATCATCTTAGGTTTTGTTTCATATTTGGATTCTGCTAAGAAACTTGATCTTCAAAAATTAGCTTGCTTGACATTAAGGTATACGAGATTTTATTGCAAGCCAGTGTACCAGTATTTTTGATACTCTATTTGATTTGCTTCCTTGCGGATTTCTGAAGGAGTACAACTACTGTCTGACATTTTTTTTGGTATTGTGACAAGACATGAATAAAATCTCAATTTGACATTAAATGTTTATTCATTTGTTTTTACAGACTAACATGTTTTCTATGGATATCTTAAATTAAACATTTATCGGAACGGCTTATTATATTACATTATTATTGAGAAAGCGGTTAAATATGCTAGTAGTGGAAAAAATAGTATATAAACCACGGCAGAGAAGATTTTTCTCAGCCTCTCGTTGGTGGGCATGGGTCGTTTTTGGTGCATCAATATCCCTCTTGACCTCTTCAACAAATTAAAGCAGGTTAGGGAGATTCTTGATTGTACCTTGGGACAACAAAAAACTGATAAGTCTGTTTCAAATTTGAATTCACATTTTCCAAGTGAAAATACGGCATCACTCTTAGGCAAATCGTACTCTACATTGTCTCCAATTAAAATATAGTCGCCAATATTAAATTCTTCGGTAAAATTCGTAATTCAATTTTTCGGTAATTCAAGAGAGTCTTCTGTTTCCTCCTAAAACTCTTCTTCGGAAGCACTTTCAGAACTATTTTATTTTAAAATTTTTCTAATACACTTTCTCTTAATTGCGTTGTCTCTCTCGTTTGTTCTAGTTTTCTTTTGTGCTTGCATCTCAAGTTCAAGGCTTTTCGGGATATCAGTATTTATTCCTCCAATCCCTGGGATAGTCTTTGGAAATGGTCGTGCGTGCTCTGGTGTGTGGTGTACTCAAGTAGATCTTTCAAACTGAGGTTGGTCTTCCAAGTTAAATGAGGTTTGTAGAAGTAATGTCAGTCACATAAGAACTCAAAAATTCGTCATCTCTGGAAACGTTTCTATTTACATATATATTCCTGTGACAGAAAAACCTGACTGCACGTTTTGAGATATAAATGGTAGCGGATAAGCCTTTCCAATATATTCAGCTATATGAATGGACATTGGTATGTTACAATTGGTTAAAATCCATTCAATACAAGCAGTATTGTCATGTTTTTTGTAAGAGTCCAAATACAATTCTATCAAGTGGCTGCAATTTATTCCTGAAGTTCTAGGGTTTCAACCGAGATATGACTTTCGTGGATATCTATAATAATCAGCACTCTATTTTCAAGGGTTGGAAAGCATATTTTATAAAGTGCTGTAAATGTTCAGTAAATATTAAACTATTCGACCACCCACTCGTATGATTTTTCAAATGCACTGTATTGCACATTTAAACCTCGTTCAGTTGATGTCATGCTAAATTGATAATGCTGCATAACTTCCTCAAGCTTTTCAAAGAATTTATTCACATTAGTTCTATTAAATGAAGTCTTTACATAATTCTCAATGTAGTGTTTTAAGCAACATCCAACTTCTTCTCCTCTAGATGCTTGGGCTTCATGCCAAATGTACAAGTGGGCCTCATTATTATAGTTATGTACGCCTAAGCAATATGTCTACAACTGTCTCTTGTAATAACATACACCTGTTGAAAGGTGAGGTGTGGGTAGTGTTGACATTAAGTCGAATGCTATGACAGTCACATCATTCTCAGATATTTCGCCATTGGGCTAAATTGTTAGCGTCTACATTCATTCCAGTACGTGCACTCTCCCTTTCTCAAATGCAATTCTCTTTGCAATTTCAGATTAGCTAAAGTTGTTTCACAAAGCTCAGTTTTAATTTTTTGTTCATATTCATCACATCTCCGACAACTGTCAGACACAGGTGTATTTAAATTGAATCTTTTTCTGAAGATATCTCGGAAAACAAACATTGATACAGGTTCGTCCAAAGATATACATTATCGACAGATTTAAAGTAGGAGGTAAGTAGCATAGGTTGGGATTTATTTTCCTCGAATAGTGTGATTGATACCTTGGAAATTTAGCAATAAAGTTAATGACATTCTCAGTTCTTTCTTCGCTTATTTTATTGTATGGACTCTTCTTTCCCATTTTATCTCTATATGGGGTATCACCGTCTTTTTTGGGCCAAAGCTCGTGTAAGTTGTCCATCAGAAACACCCAAATTCTTTTTGAATTAGTTTTATCATAAACTGTCGTAAGTTTTGAAAAAAATATTTTTGTGAAAGCGTTTTCTTGCCACTATGATTTTTAGCAGGCGTTGTTTTAAAAAATAAATAGCGTTTAGTCATAGCCTCCTCGAGGCTTAGCTTTTGAAAGACAAGACATGTAAACATTTATTTATACAAAAAAAAAACAAGACATAGAGACCATTAAAGCACAAATAACTCAAAAAATTTACAAAGTTTATTAGTAATTTATCAAAGGAATTGTTCAAAGTGTTTTCCTTCAACTGCTAGACAATGTCCCAAGCGATCTTGAAAATGTCTTCGATTGTTTTATAAAGTTCGTACTGTAATGGAATTATAAGCTTCAGTTATTTTGTCCCTTAGTTCCTCCACAGTTTCTGGTTGACTTCTTATCGGGTCCTAAACTTGTGTTCCTAAATGCCCCCATAAGAAAAAAATCGAGTGGTGTTAGGTCAGGACTTCGAACAAGCCAGTGGAATGGTCCATATTGACCAATCCAACTATCAGGAAATGTTTCGTTTAAAAAGTCTCTGACGATGGCAGCAGAATGGGCTGGTCGTCCATCCTGTTGAAATATTATTGCTCCATTGCATCTCAAACCATCCACCTGGGGGGCCTACCTCCATTTGAAGAAGATCTATATATTTATGCTGGTTGAAATTTCCGTCAAAAAATGGCTGTTCTAAGCGATTCCGATATGTGTTTCTTTTGTTCGTGTGTTCTGATTTTCTCTGCCCAAACCTGTCTGTTTTGTTTATTAACTTTGCCGTTTAATGTGAACAAACTCTCATCAGAAAATAGAATGTTATTTATTTAAAATATTTTGATTTTCATTAACTTTTCCATCCAGACTTCACAGAATTCCATTCTTGGAGAGTAATCACGGGGCAATAGTTTCTGCACATTTTCAATTTTGTACGACTTGAACTGTTCCATTTTCAAGACTTTAGCAGCTGCTTCTTGAAGCGTGAAATTCTTCTGCCAATGAATTCTTCTGTAAATGAATTTTGTTTTCGGTATTCCTATAGCTATAGATAGATACTCCCTTCAAGAATTATTCACGATGTTTTGTTTTAAATAAAATATCCTGTACACATCTTCATCTCTTTTATCCAAAAAACATAACCTAAATTTTGTATACGCGTTAATAATATAACAACGTATTGAGTAGGTACTACACGATGTAGAAATCGAAGGGAGTCGAACATCTCGTTATTTTTACATCTCTCAGCGTTCGGTGACGGGGTCTTCAGGGTAGGTGGATAGGCCGATGCGGTGGCACGTGTTCTCTGTCCCAAGATGCAAACGGGTGTAACACTCACCGGTATATGCTGCTGAAAAATGGGGTGTGCAGTGAACGTGCCGTGGACGGCAACAGCTGCTTGTTACACCACATTGCGGTGTTGACGACGACGATTGTATGTTTTTGGTCGAAAAGGTGTTCCATGGATGTGTTTGTGTTGTGTGACGATATACTTACCTAGTTTAAATCGTATAATTTTCTAGGAATATTTTTAAGGTGTAGATTACGTTCGTAATAATGTGTACTGACTATCCATATGCCTGGCTTTAGTAATGTATGTACAACGTAATGGGCATTACGATATGTCTTCTGTTATAACTTATAATTCTACCTAGGTCGTTAAACCTTACGAACATCGAACGGACAATGAACTTAACATTGTCTCTTTTCGTCAACATGAAAAACTGCGTGAGCAATTTACTAAGTGTCATTGAATTTCTCATTCACTTCGATGCGTGTACAGTCTTCTACAAAAATTTATAAAGACTAAAACTTGTCTAATATAGTATCCAAATAAAACAGCCAAAAATGTTTTGCTGTCAAAACGAGACCATGTTTAATCTTATAGCACTAAAACAGTGAAAAAAAAAACATGTTGAGATAATTTTCCAAACGAAATTGTGGAAGTTGAGATTGACACAGAATCGATTAAAAATTGAAAATTTCTACATAATCTCCTATTAAGTACAAGACTTAATGTTTCAACACGAAGACCTCTGCCTTCTCTAGCCCGCTTAATTTATTTATGTTGAGGTTTTCTGAAGAACTAGGTTTAGGACACTTCTTGACAAAATTTTTAGAAATCAAGATCACTTTGCCTTGTCATTCCAAAATATTATTTGAGTGTGGAAAAGAGGTCAAGGTAAGCCTACATCAAAAATATTTTTCTGAAACAGATCTGTACAAGGGATTGCATGGCGCAGGCTTGGGGGGTGGTAGAGGCACCTATCCTGTCTGTGAACGAAGAATGCTGTGTGGGTAAGGCAATAACTACCACAGGATCTTTTTAACAAGCGAATCATTAAAGAATTTAGTACAATACTATTTGATTAAAATGAAAAATAGATTTGTTCTTCCTCACAAAATTTCTTTTTTATTTTTATCACTACATGTTTCGGCTGTATGCCATCATCAGGAGACAATGTCGGAGTGTGAAAATAGAAAAGTGAGATCTTGTCTGTCCAGACTTTACATTAGAACACAAGTATTCATTCACACTCCGACATTGTCTCCTGATGATGGCATACAGCCGAAACACGTAGAAATAAAAATGGGGGAAATTTTGTGAGGAAGAACAAATCTATTTTTCATTTTAATCATCAATACTCATTAACGTTTAATCATGAATAATACTATTTGAATTAAGAAAAAATGAACATTCCATTCATCAATGGACCAATCTGTATCTGAATTCAACATTTCATGGATTGAAATCAGGACTTCTTATGTCTAGATCTTCAATTTAAAAAGTTTATCAAAATATCATTAGAGACAGTTGCTGGTGTGGACTTAATATTTTAAGTCAGGCACTCATATCACTAAGTTCTTCTTGTTCTGGTTCTATTTATTAGATTAGGATTGAGCGGTCAAAGCAGTTATTATGGCTTGAAATACGTTTCTCATCAAACTTTTGATAGATTGAAATTTATTTATCAGACAAATGTTGCAACAATAATTTATCACTAAAAACAAAAATCCAATATCTCAAAAACATGTTGCAACAATAATTTATCACTAAAAACAAAAATCCAATATCTCAAAAACATTATCGGTCATAACCATCCAAATTAAGAGGATACTCTAATTTTGTGCAAAAAGGTGAAGCAGTTTCTTTTATCGTTGAGGCATAAGCCTACATTGCACGTTGTATGTACAGTGACCTTCAAAGGTATCCGTACACGACTCGATAGAGTCTTGCGTTCAATATTTTATTCCAAAGAGTGTGTGAGTGTAAGCGTAGTTTGTCGCTCTTACAATAACATTGCATTATAATTAATATATTATATAAACGCATAGACGTAGCATTAATTAAAATATAATAATAAAGTGAGTCTCTAGCATTTGCAGTTAATTGTTGTGCTAAACTTGTTGTTTCGCATTCATTTTGCGATTGAGAACCTGACATTTTTAATAAGTCATTTGACGTTTGTACAAATAACAAAAATATAAGTGCAGTAGAACATAAAAATAATGACCAGTATAAATAATGACCAGTATGAATAATGACCAGTAGAAATAATTGCCAGTATGAATAACGACCAGTATAAATAATGGCCGGTATAAATAATGGCCAGCATAAATAATAACATGTAATATCACTACATTTCGACACTTGATAACTTATTTATCGAAAGCATAAAAATAGTATCATTTGGAATGGATATTGATAATGGAAGGTAGTAAGTATGCCCTGCTGCTCTTTGGAATACTTTTGAGGGTCACTGTACATTTCTATCTAGTTCTGTGTGGTGTACTTGTGGTGGAATTTTCAATTGGTTGGAATTCATTCGCTGCTTTGCAACTCCGTTGTTCTCTTGCTTTGACTAAATCTTGTTCCTACAAAAAGGCGAAACTGTTTTAGTGTGAGTTTATAAAAGAGCATTTTAATGAAAATAACGTACTTAAAGGGCAACAGATCATTTGAGAGATATCATCAGCACAGTACACATCACCGCAATCATGAGCTTGCCACCACCAATAGAGCAAAGTCCATAAGTAATCTAATAGGCAACTATCTAGCAGATAGATCCTTTCAAGTTAAGGCAGACTAGACCTTGTCAAAGTATAAACCAGCCAACACGACCTTATGTCCCACTCCGCTATCAAACTCTTTGTTTATAATATCTTTATCTTCTTCAACCTCCACCACCCGCCCCACACTCACTAAAAACCTTTACTTTGGGAAGTGAAGAATAAGGCTTAACCTCGTCATGCTCATAGTGGCTTCTAAAACGTTTGGGGATGCAGACACTAAAACCATAGTTAAGATAGACGCCACTTCTATCATCAAGAAGCCACAATTATGGAGAATAGGTACACCTTCGAAAAAAGAACATGAGTAACGCAAATTAACAAAGCCCCTATTTTCATTGGAAAACTGTATACAATCTTAGCAACCACAATAGCACAACAGCAAAAGAAGACACACAGCAATAGACTCCTGGCTATTGGTCCTCCAGAATCAACCAACCTGGTTTGGCATAACTAATTGGGTATTTACCAGGGTGGTACTCACGAATTATTAGCAAATTCAACGGGATCAAATTAATTTTTTTTATGTTCCTATTTCATATTACAAACACTCACCATGTGCTTTGATATTTATTTAAAAAATTTGGAAATATTTTTTCTGCATTTTTTGCCGTAACACAAGCTTAAATTTGATTAGAAAGTAGTTCTCGTTCCAACTTCTGTGTTTTCGTCAACTTATATAAACGATAAGCGTTCCTAATTGCACTCACAAATTAGGTTCTGAAATTCAACCAATTCAAGAGCACGCTTTTAAATTTGGAAGGTTATATATGTGATATAGCTATTATATTTTGTGCTTGTTATCGGAATTGAATTTTGATATTTTTACTGTGCGTAGTGTGTAAAAAAATATGCTACGATACGGAAACTCTAACTGTGAAAGACAATCTCTTTTTAAAACTTTAAAGCAATACACACTTTAGAAGGAAATAGGAAACGTACACGTTGTGAAAGGTTAAACAGTTTGTTTCATTGGGTTTTCCGGGAACTCGGGTACGACTCTAGAACTAGTAATACAGAATCGATGATGATATTGCTGCACGTCGAGTTTCCTCCTTTTATTTGCCAGACCCTCTTCATATACTACCCCAATAATTCTACGGCCTCCACGTCTTCCTTCTTTTCCTTCAAGGATTGCATCAGTCAGCTTCACTGCGCGAAATCATTTTTGGCGAAGACCCGTCGGAATCGAAGGCGAAAGCCTACAACAGCATCTCCCCTAATAAAAAAGGAGATGAAACAAAATTCTAGGGAGAAACGATTGCGTGGTAGGGGAGTGATCGTTTACGAAGGATATCGGTTAACTAACAGTAGATTTTTTCCCTCTTCCCTAATGTAGGATCGATATCGCAGATAACGTTTGAAAAATTGCGCTGGATGTTCAATGAACGTTTAATGTAAAATTATTTGAATGTATTGGACAAACACAAATATTTCTGCAAAATAAGAGGAACGATGCAATGGCAATTCTTCACACAACAAATGGTACCAAATAAAAATAACTACAACCCCCATTCACAATGCGGATGTTCGTAATTCTAAATTGCATATTGCCAGTCCCTTATTATGTAGTTATTGAGATGAAAGCCTAGGGAACGTGCCCAAACAGTTGCTACTACCTGCATAACCCTTTTATGGTTGCAAAAACTGTTTCCCTATCTATTAAAAAGGGTCATTGTGATCTCAGGATTGTATGTGATAATTGTATTACGAACTGCAAATGTTGCGTGTTATAAACGCATATTGTGTTGAAAGTTTCAGGAGCGTAATCTGCCTTTTTTGTTAGAGTAAAGTTTTGCTTGTTATTTCATGTTATGTACACATTCATCATGGTGTCAAACCAGCAGTAAAAAATAGTTTTTTTTTTTACTACCGGCTACGATTACAGAGATGTAACTGCGATTTACGGATTGAAATAATGCTAGGATTTTCCTAAAAAATACTTTTTGCTTGATATTTAGAGACGTAATGAGTCATTTTTAAACATGATAGACGAAACATAATTTTGAAAATTCGTTCCCAGGTGGTGTCCTAGGCATATTATAAAATCAGGCGTATTATGATATCCAAAAGTATTTTAAGTATGGCATTAAACAAATAGTTAGCACTTAAAGTTAACAACTATAGACAGGTTTCTAGACAAAAAAGGCATTTACAGAATAAAAGTGATGATGAAGGGTATGAGCCAAACATGAAAATAAAGAAAGAGTATGATTCTAAGCAAGATAAAATTATTATTTTAAGCGATATAAAGCTGTATCCTATTGATAGTGAAGCGGGTGAAAATCAGTTAGGAAATAATGAATTAATAGATAATTTTGAAACCGAAAATGAGTATAAAAATAACAAGTTTGTCATAGAAAATATCATGGAGACAATTTTAGAAAATGTCTTTAATGGAGTAGGTGAAAACGGAAATCTTGAGAAACAAAATCCATTTAACATTGTACAAGAGATTATGGACACAATTTTAGAAAGAGTGCATAACAAGAAACAATCGTTACTTTATACTAAAAAAGGAGAAAATCGTAAGAGGAGAAAATTTGATTTACCGCTAAAGGAAAGGAAGGAAGAAATTTAAGGAAAAGAAATGAGAACATGAATTTAAAAAAATATGCAAAAGAATGTGTATAAGAAATTGTGCCAAGAAAATAATTCAAGAAGGACGAAAAAGAAGAATTATTATGGGTGGCGTTGCTTCTCGTAGGTCAAAAACATTAAAATATTATCTGTCAGATGAAAAAGGAACTATTCAAGAAATATGTAAAATATTTTTTCCAAGTACAGTAGGCTACATTTCGTCAAATGATAGAATTATTCAAAATGCAGTGTCAGGGCTAAAAATAAATTCTCTTAAACCATTACCTTGCAAAAAGATTGGGAATCAGAATGCAAACAAAGTTGATAGGAAACTAATTATTGACCATATAAATTTCTTTAGACCAACGATCTACCATTACAGAAGAGAACATGCCCCAAATACTCGATATTTGCCTAATGATATAACAATCAAGTTAGTTTATCGGCACTTCTTACAAAAGAACGCATCCATGCATTTTTCCTACTACCTGTATAGAAAAGTGGTGGCCCAAGAAAAGATTTCTTTCATAAGAAAGATTGCTTGAAAGATGATTGTGAAACTTGCGTCAACTGGAAAAAAACATCATGACAAATATACAATAGCTTGCAGGTTCCCCAAATTCTAGAAATATTTTAAGAAGTTTTCCACATACTTCTTCTGCTTGTTTCGATTTTAAATGACGCAAATGTATGAATTTCGTAAGGTGGTCTTGGTAGTTCATTAGCCATTTAAATTCTCCATCGGGAGTTGTTAGTATAGGCCTAACTACACATTCAGATTTTTGAATGTTGTCTTTTCTCCGCACATAATCTTCAGTTTGACAAAACATTCTATTGCCGATCATTACATGGCTGGTACTAATATGCACTTCGTTCAGCTTTTCAAGAAAATCTTCATGAGGAACTATAAATATTATTTCTTGAAATGTGATTTCTCTTCTTTTTATTACTTTTTTATACAATCCGATCTCAACAGATTCATAAATTTTATGGTAGTAACGTTGCTTATTACAACGTTTCTCAGGTATTGTAATGGCATGTCTAATTGATGCAAATAATTCATTTATTTCTTCAATTTAAACTTCAGACGTATTATAAAAACAAGGTCATTGTAAAAAGCCTGTTCCACGGCTTATAATAATACGCTTGCAATTACTTTATTCCAATTAAAATTCGACCTTTTTAAATTTATAATTTCAGTTTGACTTAGGCAAGAATTCACTTTGCGTTGGGACAGAGCATATTGTGTATTATGAACTTTGAAGCTCCGCAAACTGTTAATACAAACGCATTGAACAAATGATTAATTTAAACCAAACATTTTCGGAAGATCGTGGACAGCGTATTTTCCACGTTCGCAGAGCAGCACTTCAGCAAACAGTTTTGGAAAATGGGTTGACAATGGTTTGCACAAAACGACAAGCAGTTTTTCTGGCATGATTCATCAATTACCTGACTGAGATGAGCGAAATGTGAAGAAGACGATGGTCAATATTTTGAATTACCATTTCATAAAATTAAGGCAACAAAAAATCGGAAAAAACTTATGTAAAGCTCGAAGTTCTAGTGCAATGACTATTATGATAAAATTAATGGTTATCTAGAACGAAGAACCTTCCAACGATTCAAGACTTAAAAAGAGAATTGAAAAACGTTGTTGAGTCTCCAGCACTGCCAGCGCTAGAGGTCCTTTCTCAGATGTTCTTTTCACCTTTCTGTTTATTATTAAACTAAACAAGTGATTTACTGAAAGAAATTGTCTGGAACGTATGCTGTAAAATCATCAAATTGTCATAATTATGACAGTTTGACAGGTTTTAGGACACTGTCAAAAAAAAATTTATGAACAGGGTGTCCACGTCGAAAGATGACTGGGTGTTGAATTTTATTTCTTTTTTTGTTTTTTTTTTGAATATCTATGGTTCCATAAAATACGCCTGCAATCGTCAGTCTAATTTCTCCAATTGAATCTTTTAATGACATTTGTAAATGATGTAATTGTTGTTTCGAATTTGACTAGGATTAAGAAGATTTTCTCACTGATTACCATTGCCAACAAATGATTAATTTAAACCAAGCATTAATCGGAAGATCGACCGGCAATGGGCCAGAAAATATCATGACAAAGTGAACATTTTTGTTGCACGCTTTGCAGAGCAGCACTTCAGAAACAATTGCGAGAACTCGTCGCAGTTGGAAAAATGGGTTTTACGAATGGTTTGCCGAACAAACGAAAAACAGTTTTTCTGGAAACCTTAACCGTGAGTCAGTTTGACAAATTTTCAATTACCTGAATGAGATGATTTCGAAATGTGAAGAACATGACGATCCTCGGTCAATATTTTGAATGGTTACAAAAAAAGACAAAACATTATTTTCAATTTTGAAAAAGCTTTTTAGTCGTTTTTACTGAACACAAAAACCATTGGAGTGAAAAATCTTAAACTGTATACGAGTCACCTAGATTTCAATTAATGTGTGCAATGACAATTATTTATGGTTTCGAAATCGATCGACAGATGGTTTCGAAATTTCTAGAACGAAGAAGAACCTTGGCCATTAAAGAATGTATTAGATGCAAAACTTAAAAATATTTGGAGAATTTGAAAAACTTTGGTGAGTCTCCAGCAGTCCCGACCTTAATCCCCTCGATTTTTCATTTTGGGGATTTAGAAAAATGAAGTCCTTTCTCAGATATTCATTTTCCATTCTGTTTATTAAAGATTAAAATCAAACAAGAAGAATGATTTACTCAAAAAAATTGAACATCTTCCCAAAATCATTGTTTTTAATATAGAATCAACACCCCGTTCTTTTTTAATGAAATGTTACGAAACATATTGGCATAAATAATACCGATTCAACTCAAACATTCCCATTAAATGGAAACTCATTCAATTAATTTCTGTCTAATCTAGTCGAAATTTCAAACCGATTTCGAATATACACTCTCTCACCTGACAACAACTGTAAGCCGGATAGAATTGCTCAACCCTATTACATGTTTAATATGAAATTCGTTAACATGAACCCATAAATTTACGAACCCAAAAGTCTTGTCGGTAACCTGTCATTCTTCATAATTTATTAGCTGAACCCATATAGGTAGTCAGCCACTTGTATATATAGATATTTATATTTAATAAAGCTATAAATCAGAAAATATGAAAGAACGAAATTAAGTCTGAGGCTACCCCTATCCGAAAATTGAAAGAATTTATTACATATTACATATTTTTTTGTATTAAATAAATTAACAACGGTGAATAATTAGGATAAGCCTATGCATCACAGTGATTGCTAAATATATTTAACACGGGCTCTACGTTAAAGTGCGGACTTCCTTGATGCTCTGCGTGTTAGTCCTTGAAGGGAAAGGAGTAGGAGGTGAGGATCATTGATTCATTCCGTGCGGGCTGTTGAATTTTACCCGGTCACCTGAACCTCTAATTCTGTTCTCTCGCCGGAAACCATTTTAACGGTTCCGACAAGTGCCTTACGTGATAATTATTATACAGTGAGAAATTGCCTTATTAATTAAGTCAAAAGGGTACTTTCGCTATATACTTACGAAGATTTATGACGTTAGTTAGGTGGTAGGAAATAGATATGTGTGTAGGTGGAAATATTTAGAGAATGTTGGCGGATTTAAGTGGCAATTTTCGTTTCATTCTAAGTTTATATAAAATGATTTATAGCTGATTCATGGAATATTAAATTTCTATAGGTTTATACTAATTAATATTATTATGTCATTGTTGGACAGTGATAGCCAGATAAGTAATACAGCTTATGAAATCACTGCAAACTAAGCACCTACTACACATAAAAAAAAGGATTCTCGAGAAAATAACATTAACTGCATTGTCATTATCCAGAATTGTCTAAAATTGTTCTTTTTATAATTATCAATTTCTTTACCAACGTTTAGTTTGTATGGAAAGAATTAATTGATGATAGATTCCAGAGGCTGTCACTGTTTGAAGGGAGTCACAAAAGCAATATCGGTATATTGAGGTACAACCTATTATTGACAGTTTTTAAATGTGTTTTTAACATATTACATAGTTAATTTGCGTAGTAATCTTTAAATTTATTTCCCAAGAACTGCAATCTTTGTGGGTCCAGTTGCTGCAACTTACATATGAAATTAACACTAACTCATTGTCACATCCAAATTCTGCACAAACAAAGCATACCTTATCATAATTACATCTGGATTAGATTAACATTAATATTGCAGCAAATATTATCATTTTCTTGAGTATCTTAAATTTCTGATAATTCAAAATAAATCAACAATAAAACAACCTGACATTATGATCTTTGGAGTCATCTTTATATGGATATCACAGTATTTGTCGAAACCTCCTTCCAGGGGCCTATCGAAAGTTATGTCTATAGAGGTCCCAAACGATAACAAAAATTTGGAAGTAGAGACAGCATACTATTGTCCTTGCAGGAATTGTATGAATAGAATAGA
Source organism: Holotrichia oblita (assembly GCA_023690525.1). Classification (NCBI taxonomy): domain Eukaryota; kingdom Metazoa; phylum Arthropoda; class Insecta; order Coleoptera; family Scarabaeidae; genus Holotrichia; species Holotrichia oblita. The sequence continues at coordinate 27,683,254 of CM043019.1, read as the reverse complement.
GTAGCCATCTATTTTTACGTGATATATATTGTAATGTTAATATACACCTATCCCCCTTTACAACTCCATTTATAACTCTAATATTATATGTCTTTTTAATTCAATTTATTTCAATTTT